>AWOL01S0003311.1:161820-192143 GCA_000715115.1 Nicotiana otophora
CCCCCCCCCAAAAAAAAAAAAACAGAGACTAGGGAATGAAAACCCTATGTCTAAAATAAAAGAAACTAAGGAGTGGTGACCCTATATTGGAAAAGCGACTAGGGATTGGTGTATCCTAATACTGGTAAGTAAATATAACAAGGGGCCGATACCCTGTATTACGGAAAAAGAATGTAATCAGGAGTTGGTACCCTGTATTACTGAAAGGAATTGTAACCAGGGGATGTCACCCTGTATTATGGAAAAGAAACGCAACCAGGGGTTGGTGCCATGTATTACTGAAATGAAAATGAATCCCCAGGGCGAAAAGGTTCTACCTGGGTTAAACTACGAAAAGCGAGCCTGGGGCAAAAATTACTTCTACCCGGAATATGAGCTGGATCCTACTAGGCAAAAAGTTTCTACCTGGGTTAAGCTACGTAAAATAACCTGAGCGAAGAGTACTTCTACCCGGAACTATGAGCTGGATCCCCTTAGGCGAAAAGATTCTACCTGGGTTAAACTGCGAAAAGAGAGCCTGGGCGAAAATTACTTCTACTAGGAATATGAGCTGGAACCCACTAGGCGAAATATTTCTACCTGGGTTAAGCTACGTAAAACAACCTGAGCGAAGAGTACTTCTACCCGAAACTATGAGCTGGATCCCCCTAGGCGAAAAAGTTCTACCTGGGTTAAGCTACGTAAACATCCTGAGCGAAGAGTACTTCTACCTGAAAACTATGATCTGGATCCCCCTAGGCGAAAAGGTTCTACCTCAGTTAAGCTACGAAAAATACCTTGGGCGAAAAGTACTTCTACCCGGAAACTATGAGCTGGATCCCCCTAGGCAAAAAGATTCTACCTGGGTTAAGCTAAGAAAAACAAGCCTGGCGAAAAGTACTTCAACCCGGAACTATGAGCTGGATCCCCCTAGGCGAAAAGATTCTACCTGGGTTAAGCTAAGAAAAATAAGCCTGAACGAAAAGTATTTCTACCCGGAACTATGAGCTGGATCACCCTAGGCGAAAAGGTTCTATTAGGGTTAAGTTACGTAAAACAACCTGAGCTAAGAGTACTTCTACCCAGAACTATGAGCAGGATCCCCCTAGGCAAAAAGGTTCTACCTGGGTTAAGCTACGAAAAATAAGCCTGGGCAAAGAGTACTTCTACCTGAAACTATGAGTTGGATCCCCTAGGCAAAAAGGTTCTACCTGGGTTAAGCTAAGAAAAACAAGCTTGGGTGAAGAGTACTTCTACCCGGAAATATGAGCTGGATCCCTCTAGGCGAAAAAGTTCTACCTGGGTTAAGCTACGAAAAATAAGCCTGGGCAAAGAGTACTTCTACCTGAAACTATGAGTTGGATCCCCTAGGCAAAAAGGTTATTCCTGGGTTAAGCTACGTAAAATAACCTGAGTGAAGAGTACTTCTACCCGGAACTATGAGCTAGATCCTTCTAGGCGAAAAGGTTCTACCTGGGTTAAGATACGTAAAACAACTTGAGCGAAGAGTGCTTCTACCCGGAACTATGAGCTGGATCCCCCTATGCGAAAAGGTTCTACCTGGGTTAAGCTACGTAAAACAACCTGAGCGAAAAGTACTTCTACCTGGAACTATAAGCTGGATCCCCCTAGGTGAAACGGTTCTACCTGGGTTAAGCTATGAAAATGAGAGGTATAAATAGTAGTGATGCATGCTGAAAAATAAAATAAAATGGAGATTTTGAGGGACTTACCTTTGGTGATATTCGTCCTTTGAGAATCGCCATTCTGCATTGCCTTGTTCCTACTTTAAACAAAGAAAAACTGTGAGTTTTCAAAGTGGTGGTTGGTTTGCGGCCTTGATACCCTAAGTATCTTGAAGTCAAGGTCATTGCTGTAGAAGAGCTGATTCTTCCAGTATGGTACTGAGATGCTTGGGTACTCTGTATAGCTTCCTGGAAACTTTGGCTCTCCGATGTTGCCCCCGACTATTTCATATTCAGATGTCCATGGTACCGCTAACCCTTGTCCCTAAGGCAAGGCAAATTTCCTTTAAAATTCTTGCAACTAGTACCAGTTCTAGTCTGTAGTGCTTATCAACTTTCCCCATGAAGCACGTGTTGCTTAGGCGACTTTTTTAGTTTCTTTGAGACACTTTGTTCGTCTTATCAAAAGAGATCATAGATAGATTCGTGACTTCATCAATGCCGTATATGACCCAAATTATGCTTGGTATTACAGGGAAACTGTAGTCAATTTTGCAGCCATTGCTTTTCTTTGCTTTTGATGCAAGATTAGACCGAAAAATGAATCAAAAAAAAATTATGTGTTAAAATAGAAAAGCAATTGAAAGTGAGAAAAAAAAAAGAAATTATGTCTAAACAAAAGGTGCCCTTTCGGGGGAGGGGAATAGGGAGATTTATCTGGAGGTATGTGCCGACTTCAATGAATCATGACATGCATTTTAGACTGGACGCTTGATCCGTCTAATTCTCAAAAATCTGTCGCAAATGTTCATCTTGAAACTGCCTTAGTTGTGCTCATATCGGAGTATCAAAGACCCGCATTCGGCTAGTAGCGCCCTTTGCGAGTTTTCGCTAACTGGCCTCTCTCATTTCTTTTCTCACCATCGCCTTATAGTGCTCTTTGCGCATTTTCACTACAAGACTCTCTTATTTTCATTTTCTCTGCTCGTCATCTCCCTATGGTGCCCGTGAGAGTTTTCACCAATAATACTCTCTCATTTTATTTCTCTCATTTTGGTTGCATCAGATTCAAATGATTGTATCCTCCAATTCTTGAACATTCTTGTTGATTGATAGGAAGGACTTGAAAAGGATTTGGGTAAAAATAATTTGGATTTAATTACAACTTTGGGGCCTTTCAGGTGAAACCATCGCCGAACCATTGTAACATCTGCCCCAGTTTTAACTTTTGGGAGAATGTGAATTTTTGTTTTGGTGTGACAGAACCCTAGAGAGAGGCTGCTTACGTATCCTTTCGGAATCAAGTCGAACGTAGTTCAATGACTCAGAAGATTTTTTTTAACAAGTATACAGGTTCTAAAAGGAGGGAAACCCAAGAAGACAAATATGGCTCAAAAGGTTTAACAAAAGGGTGACACTTATTTGGGGTAGTGAGCAAAGATAGCCTTCGTTATCTCGATCTGAGAAAATCGATGCGTGGAAATTCTTCAGTGGGTATGTATCAAATATAATATCTTTGACTGCATCTGCGTTAATTATCATGTCTGGTACCAGTCCTTCTTCATCTACCAAGTGCAAAGACCCTTTTGGTAACACTTTCTTGATGATGTAGGGTCCTTGCCAGTTCGATGCGAACTTTCCTTTAGCTTCTACCTAGTGCGGAAGGATGCATTTTAAAATGAGTTGGCCTACCTCAAAGTGCCTCGGATGCACTTTCTTATTATAAGCGCGTGCTATTCTTTGCTGGCATAACTGGACAAAACATACTGCTGCTAGCCGTTTTTCATCAATCATCATTAGCTGTTCTAATCTGGTCTTGACCCACTCGGTGTCTTCAGTCTCTGATTCGACAATGATTCGGAGAGGGGGAATTTCAACTTCAGTCGGTATTACAGCTTCAGTTCCATAAACCAACAGACATGGAGTTACACCCACAGATGTGCGAGCAGTCGTGCGGTATCCCAAAAGATCAAAAGGCAACTTTTCATGCCATTGCCTGGATCCTTGGATCATCTTCCTAAGGATTTTCTTGATATTTTCGTTAGCTGCTTCAATGGCTCCATTAGCTTTAGGCTTGTAGGGTGTAGAATGGCGATGCACAATTTTAAATTGCCCGCATACCTCCTTCATCAGATGACTATTTAGATTGGCTGCATTATCAGTGATAATGGTCTTTGGGATACCAAAGCGACAGATGATGTTGGAATGAACAAAATCTACCACTGCTTTCTTGGTGACTGCCTTGAAAGTAACTGCCTCCACCCACTTGGTGAAGTAATCAATGGCGACTAGAATGAATATATACCTATTTAAAGCCTTTGGCTCGATTGGCCCAATAACATCCATTCCCTAAGAAACGAAGGCCAAGGAGAGGACATGGGATGCAACTCCGAAGGAGGCGAATGAATCAGGTCGCCATGAATCTGGCATTGGTGACACTTGCGAATGAAACTAAAGCAATCTCGCTCCATAGTAAGCCAATAATACCCTGCCCGTAGAATCTTCTTCGCCAAAACATATTCATTCATGTGAGGTCCGCATACCCCCGAATGTACTTCACTTATGATTCGCTCAGCTTCTGTGGCATCTATGCATCTCAATAAGTTCAAATCTGGGGTCCTTTTGTACAAAATTTCCCCATTCAGGAAGAAACCGCCGGCGAGCTGCCTTATAATTCTTTTTGATCTCCCTTGGCATGCTCTAGGTATTCCCTTGTTTTCAGGAATCGTTTTATGTCATGGTACCAAGGTTCACCATATGGTTCTGTCTCAATAGTATTGCAGTAGCCGTGTTGATTCTGAATTTGGATTTGCAGTGGATCAATATGGGTATTGCCTGGGTAAGGGAGCATCGAGGCTAAGGTAACCAAGGCGTCGGCTAGCTCATCGTGAAACCTGTTAATGTACCTGAATTCGATGGATTTGAATCTCTCGCTCAGGTTTTGTACACATTGTCTATATGGAATAAGCTTGATGTCTCGAGTATCCCATTCACCTTGGGCTTGCCTGATAAGCAAGTCGGAATCTCCCATAACCAATAGTTCATGCACATCCAGATCAAGGGCCATTTTTAGACCCCTTATATAAGCCTCATATTCCGCTGTATTATTGGTACAGAAGAAACGAAGTCGGGCCATTGCAGGGTAATGTTGTCCAATAGGTGAGATAAGGATTGCCCCGATCCCAACTCCTTTGATATTGACAGCCCGATTAAAATACATTTTCCATATACGGATGTCATCCGAAACTACTTCCTCTATTGAGTTGACCTCTTCATTTGGGAAGTATGTGCACAGTGGATTGTAATCATCATCAACTGGATTCTCTGCCAAATGATTTGCCAAAGCCTGTGCTTTCATTAAAGTGCGAGTGACATAGATGATGTCGAACTCTGTGAGAAAAATCTGCCATTTTGCGAGCCTTCCAGTGGGCATTGGCTTTTGAAAGATGTACTTCAAAGGATCCATTCTGGATATGAGGTAAGTAGTGTAGGCCAAGAGATAATGCCTCAGCTTTTGAGCGACCCAAGTCAAAGCACAACATGTTTTTTCTAAAAGGGTATACTTAACCTCATAATTGGTGAACTTCTTGCTCAAATAAAAGATTGCCTGTTCCTTTTTGCTAGTTGCATCATGTTTCCCCAGAACGCATCCAAAGGAGTTATCCATCACCGATATATATAAAAACAAAGGCCTACCAGGTTCTGGTGGGACCAGTATAGGGGGTTTTGACAGATAATCTTTGATCCTATCAAAAGCTTTTGGGAAATCGTCCGTCCACTTGATAGCAACATCCTTTTTCAGCAATTTAAAGATGGGCTCGCATCTGTTTGTGAGCTGAGCAATGAATCTACTAATGTAGTTTAATCTCCCAAACAAACTAATGACTTCAGTTTTGTTCTTCGGGGGTCGCAGATCTCGAACGAACTTTATCTTAGATGGATCCAATTCAATGCCTCTCCGGCTGACTATAAAACCGAGGAGTTTTCCAGATGGCACCCCAAATTCACACTTGGATGGATTGAGCTTAAGGTCATACCTTCAGAGCAGCTCGAAAAACCTTTTCAAATTGCGCACGTGATCAGCCAGTGTCTTTGATTTTATGATGATATCATCAATATATACTTCAATCTCTTTGTGCATCATGTCATGAAAAATGGTGGTCATGACCCTCATGTAAGTTGCCCCCGCATTCTTTAAACCGAATGGCATAACCCTGTAATAATAGGTACCCCATGGAGTGGTGAAAGCGGTCTTTTCTGCATCATCCTCATCCATTAGAATCTGGTGGTATCCGGCATAGCAATCCACATAAGAATGTATCTCATGCTTAGCGCAGTTATCTACAAGTATATGGATGTTTGGTAAGGGAAAACTTTCCTTTGGACTTGCTTGTTCAGGTCCCTGTAGTCAACACAGACTCTGGTTTTTCCATCCTTCTTTGGCACAGGCACAACATTTGCCACCCATGTGGTGTATCGTACGACTCTAACTACATTGGTGCTCAATTGCTTCATTATTTCCTCTTTGATTTTATCACTCATGTCCGTTTTAAATTTTCGTTGCTTCTGTTGGACTGGTAGAAAATCAGGATACGCGGGAAGCTTATGAACTACTAAATTAGCACTTAAACCCGACATATCATCATAAGACCAAGCAAACACATCTTTGTATTCAAATAAAATTTGAATCAAGGCATCTCTAGTTTCTTGTTCAGAGTGAATGCTTATCTTTATTTCTCCGACTTCTTCATGACCTCCGATATTAATTGGATCAGTTTCATTGAGGTTGGGCCTAGTCTTATTTTCAAATTGTTCCAACTCTCTTTTTATTTCCTCAACAGTCTCATTTTCATCATATTCGACCTCTTGATGCATTATTTCGAAATTAGGCAGTTTTTTAAGATTTGGGCATGAATTTCGCATGCATGTCATATTATTAAAACCGACATTAAAAAAACTGAAATGGAAACAAAATGATAAGATTTAGGAAAAGGAAAAGATACAATACGAAATTGAACTGCATTTCATTGAATTTGAAAAGATAGAAGGGTTAACATCAAAACAAAATGATCATACTGAGATATTTGGATTACAACCCTGGAAGTAACCCAAATTATAAAAAGAAGCTGCAAAAGCAAACTACCAAGACTCTTTCCTTGTGGGAAGAGGAGTTGCTTCCCCAATTGTTGAGCATAGTGTCTCGGCCAATTAGTTGCACATTGGCACAGCTAGTGCCTTCACCAGCCCGGATCATATTCACTTCAGAAAATATCTGGCTGAGGTCATGGAAAATTTCATCAATGTTTGCCTGTGCCGAGGAATTTTGACGCTCTTGGAGTTGAGGCTTAACAAAAGTGTACAAAATATGAGGGATGGGCTGCTGCAAGACCCAACCATGCTTTTTGAGGTGCTTAGCTTTATCTCCATCTGCTTGTGTTGGCCTGAAACCTAAGCCGAAAGTACCCTTGTTGCTAAAGGGAGAGATGGGTTCCGAAATTCCTTGCAATGATGCCCCCAAGCCTTTTCCTGGATCATAACCTTGTCTCAGCATAAGTACAGCCACCATTACAGATGTGGAGGAAAGACGAGGATGCATAATGGGCTTTTCTTCCTTAACGTGGTCCACAACAACCACTCTGAAAGCCTGATAGACAATGAACTCGCACCCTTCCTTGGCCTCAATACACAGAATTAACGGATCTTTATAAATGGATAATTCGTCTTCTCCATGAACAATAATCTCTTACTTGTCATGTTCGAACTTGAGCATCTGATGCAAGGTGGATGGCACAGCTCGAGCCGTATGGATCCATGGCCTTCCAAGAAGAAAGTTATAAGACTTTTCCATGTCCACTACTTGGAAGACAATTTCAAAATCGACCGGCCCAATTGTCATGGTGAGGTTGATCTCCCCAATAGTATCTCTCGCTGAGCCATCAAAAGCCCGGATGCAAATATTGCTGGGTCGAATTCTGTTTGTATTGATCTTCATGCTTTGCAACGTAGAGAGAGGGCATACATCTACACTCGAGCCTCCATCAACCATGACTCTCTTTACATAATGCCCTTCACATTTGACAATCAGGTGCAAAGCCCTATTGTGCCCGGATCCCTCCTCTGGAAGTTCATCATCAGTAAAGGAGATTTTTTTCACCTCGAAAAATCTATTGTCCACCTTCTCTAACTGATTTACGGTGGTCTTCTCTGAGATATGTGCCTCGTTTAGGATCTTGATTAGTACACGGGCATGCTCTTCCCAGTGTATGAGCAGAGATAACAAAGAGATTTTAGAAGAAGTCTTTCTCAACTGGTCAATGATTGAGTAATCCTGAACTTTCATCTCTTTGAAAAACTCTTCTGCCTCTTCTTCAGTGACTGGTTTCTTTATTGACATTTGGCCTTCTCTGATTTTTTTGGCCTTCCTCAATTCTTCTGGAGAGTAACACCTCCGTGATCGAGTCAAACCTCCAGTTTCCCCCACTTCTTCTATGATTTCCTTGCCTTTGTAGGTCACTACAATTTTGTTGTAGTTCCAGGGAATGGTTTTCGTCTTATCACACGGGGTTGTATGGCAGGCTTGATTATGATCGGCTCTGTTATACCGCTCGTACCACCCTGATTCTGCCTTGTGATGAGGTGGCCTCCAAGGGCATACAACCTTGGACTTGGAACATTGGAGCAAACTTCTAACCTTGAGACATTGGGAACAAATAAAGTTGTCTTTTCTAAGCTCGGGGCGCCTTTCACAATCAACGACTTGGTTCTCTCTTGAATCGTTCCCGCTGTCATTTCTGCTTGACCAACCGGCTTGTATTCTTGATCTCGGCCAATCATTCCCACA
Organism: Nicotiana otophora; assembly: GCA_000715115.1. Lineage (NCBI taxonomy): Eukaryota > Viridiplantae > Streptophyta > Magnoliopsida > Solanales > Solanaceae > Nicotiana > Nicotiana otophora. The sequence goes on from AWOL01S0003311.1 coordinate 170,326, forward strand.
AAAGTAACAACATTGTGTACTAGCAACGGGTTATTAGTCACATTAGGAGGGTCCTTGACATTCGTGACTACAATCAATTTTTCAGCAATGAGTCTTTCTCTGGCTCTTTTTAGGATCCAACAGTCATCAGTGCTATACCCCAGAGCACCTGAATTATATTTACATATAGCATTTGCTTGAAATCTATGTGTATCGGGATGCATATGGTGGGGAGCGATGGGTCCAATCACGCCCATCTGCTTCAACTTCTGGAACAGATTAGAGTATGATTCAGCCAATGGAGTAAATTTCTCCACCGGCCTCTACTCTCGACCATAATCCTGTCCAGGACGAGTATTATAGGGTGCCCAAAAATTTTCTGCTGAGGTCGGGGAAAACTTGGAGCTGGTGCTCGTACCTGTTTATTGGGAGGCCGAGCATAGGATTGAGCATTAAACACTATATACTGTGGCGGGCCCACATAGTACTAAGGAATTGGCGAGGGATAGTAATGTTGAGGGTAGTTGGATTGTCCATGCTGAACTTGTACATAAAGGTACGATGCCCCTCCTTGAACTTCCCTGGATCCTGAAGTCATCATGGACCCTTCATCTCTCTTCTTTCTATTTGCTAAACTTCCCGACCCATTTTGGATAGCTTGGGTGGTGGCTTTGAGAGCAGCTTGACTTATAATTCTGCCAGTCTTGAGGCTATTTTCGACCATCTCCCCTATCTTAATTGCTTCTGCAAAAGGTCTACCCATCGCAGACATCATTTTCTGAAAGTAATCAGACTCTTGAGCCTCCAGAAAAACAGTGATCAACTCGTGGTTATCCATGGGTGGCTTAACCCTAGCTGCTTACTCCCTCCACTTTATGGCATATTCTCTAAAGCTTTCAGTCGGCTTTTTCTTCATATTGGACAGGGAATTGCGATCTGGTGCAATATCAATGTTGTATTGGAATTGTTTGACGAAGGTTCGGGCCATGTCATCCCAGACATGCCAGTGAGAGATATCTTGATCAATGAACCATTCGGAGGTTACCCCCACAAGACTTTCCCCAAAATAAGCCATCAACAATTCTTCTTTTCCACCTGCACCCCTCAGTTTGTTGCAATATCTTTTCAAGTGGGCGATAGGGTCGCCATGTCCATCATACTTCTCTAATTTTGGGGTCTTGAACCCTGGTAACAAATGGATATGAGGGAACATGCATAAATCGCTGAACGAAACACTTTTGTGACCACCTAGTACTTGTATGTTCTTTATGTTCTGTTCAAGACTTTTCATTTTCCTGACCATTTCATCCAGCTCAATCGACTTGGCAGGCTTTTCATTTTCCATTGGTGACTCATATTTAGGAGTCAGATTGTGTGGAGCCGAGACCTTGAAAGCCATATTTGGACACTAGTATTGGCCATCATAAGCATGGGATAGTGGCTCGTTGTTTGGCCTCGTCACAGGAGGTGGTGGAGGGATTGCATATACTGGTGCGCCAAACACGACGAGAGGAGTGTTCCTGACCGGTGCGACTAAAGGTCGCACATTAGAGGTACCAGGGGCAGCATGGAGGCTGTAGTTTGGCATATACCCTGGTGGTAGCATGTGATCGCTCACTGCATGGAGCGGTGGTTGAGTAGACCGGGGTACGGTGGAAGTTCCCTCTGAGGGACCCTAGGTGGAGGCTGACCAGAAATCCAAGCTTGATATACATCAGATAGTTGTTGTCTCAATTTTCTTATTTCCTCCGACTCTTGCTCAACTAACCGACCCTGGGGATTGTTACTGACCAACTCGATTTCATCACTGTTATCCATTACTACCACTCCCTTTGATCTGGTGAAGTAATGATGTGTTGCCAGTTTCACCACAAACCAACCACCTTAAGCTTACTTTACAAGCGACAACAAATGTGTTAGGGTTAGACATTTTATTGATATGAATCACACGTAATATGCCATGCTCCTAACATCATCACCATTTCTAGCATGCTTTTGGAATGCTTCATGTTTCATTCCGGCTTACCAGGTTATTTTTTATTGACGCTCTTATTTTTTTCTCTCCGTTTTGTTTCTTTTTACTCGCACCTCATTTTTATCCCTAATCTTAGAATCGTTGAAAAATATTTTGATCGAACCTTTTGAGGGTTGCCTATGTATCATGTCGCTGCATGAATTAGATCATTACGTAGTTCAGGGAGAACAATAATAGTCTTGATTTTTTCATTTTTTTCCATATTAATTCCAAATACAATGATAGAAAGGAAATTACATCGAAAATGACTCAACAGACTCTAACAGGATTAAAATACAATGATTAAAAAAACTCAACGATGACTCAAACTAAAATATTGTTGGGCTTGAAAAGTCTTAATGACTACGACAATGTTTCAAACTCCACAATCTTTGCTTTCAACCACTGGAACATCTGTTCATGGTGGCGCTTGCCCTGGCTGACCCTCCAATGTATGGTACATCCTCTCTAACTATGCTGCAAGATGACGGGCAAAGGTAGGTGCATGATCCAAAAACTTCTCAAAATTCATCCCTTGGCAGTTCACATAGCTTTGAGCGGTATAAACAGCCAAATCATGGACTTGCTCTCTGAAGTACTGAAAGTTCTGGTCTCGATCTTGTAACTGTTGCTGACGAGTAGTGGCTATCTCTCTTATGTGGCCCTCGCGATCTAAAACTGACTCCAACTGAGCCCGAAGTCTAGCCTGCTCGAGTGTCACCTGAGCCCTCTCCCTATCAAAATTTGCATGTTGGCAGTCTCTATTGTACCTTATCATTTCTTTCAATTCTGCCTGAAGTTGAGCTTCCAGACGTACCCAATGGACCCTATCTCTCTCTTGAACTGAGCCTTCTCTTCTTCAAATTCTGTTTCTTGGCGATCCTTTCTAGATTTGACCTCATCATTTTACTGTACAATTGTTTCCTTGGCTTTGTCCAACGCCTTTTTAGTTTTTGCCAATATGGCGTCATAATATTGCACTTTTCCGATCAAATTGGCAATGGTTTTCTGGTCTTTCCAACTTCTGACCGGTACCTTGGAGGCTTTCTTCATCTGTTGAAGTTGGACACGAATGGCTTCATTTTTGCTGATCAGACTCTTCTTTTCCCCTTCAGATTCTTGTGCTTGCAAGTCTTTCTTAAAATGGAGGTTCCTCAGCTTTTCTTCCAAAGTATGGATAGTTGCTTGGTATCCCTTTTCCTTTTCACCCCAAGCTAACCGTTTGTGGATCTTATCATTAAAGGCTTGAACATGCGGCCTTTTTGCGGGCCTTTCGGGCTCGGGATCTAGTTCATCATTTGCACAATACCTTTTCTCAAACCACCTAGAATAATCCGGATCTACCTCACCTCTCGCAGTATCTGGTACCTGGGTATCATCATTCAAGTAGCGTCAACCATTCCAAATTTGTTGGATTAAAACCTCGGGGAGTAGGGCTTCGGGGTGTAGCTCAATCACTTGCATGCTCAAATCTTCATCCTTAGGCACTAGCTGGTTTCTTCCTAATTGTCTTAGGATTCTCTGTGGCACATACGGCTGGACACTTCTCAAACCCAATAGAAGCAAATAACTTCTTAAGGCCGACATGTGTATTACCTCTCTTATCGGGAGCCATCCTAAAGTCCACTCAATTTGACTTGCATTTAAAGATCTTAGGTGGGATATACAGACTTCCACCCCTTCTGGAGAGTTGTAATCTTTTACTCTTTTTTTGTAGCTCTCAATAAAATTGTCCGCGCTCGGACCATAGCTCATGAACTTGGGGTGATGTCGGAGATGCTCAATCAACCACATTTGCAACAAAATATTGCACCCTTCAAAGAATTTTGCCCCAGACTTACACAAAGTCAATGCCCGATAAATTTATGATTGAATGACCGGGGCAAGAGTGTGATGTTCTTTGGTAGTGAGGACTTGTACAACTCTGGCTGTGCAGATATCAATTGTCCGCTCCTTATTTGGGAAGACCATAATTCACAGAAATGCCACCATGAAGGCGAAGCGGCGGTGAATCTGCCATGTGTCCTTGTTTTGCTTATTGTTAAGGCCCTTTTCATGTATTTCAAACCCATTTGGCTGCCAGAACCTGGAGTACAGGAAGTAGAAAGAACAACACCCTTCAACTACGTTGGTTTTTCTGATTTGCTTACTGATGTTCAGGAGATCGAAGAATCGGTGTACAGAGAGAGCCCTCGGGAATATGAGCTTCTGGTTTCTCAAATCCCTGCCAAACCCGAAATATCCAGCTATCTCTTGTAAAGTGGGAGTAAGCTCAAAATCTGAGAAGCGGAAGACATTGTAAACGGGGTCCCAAAAAGTCACTAGTGCCTCAATCAAATCGTTATGTGGTTTAACTTTCATAATATCTGTGAGGGCTCCTAGGTGCTTGGTGACCCATTTCTGACCATCTTTCCCCAAGTCATACCACTACATCTGAAGCTAAAGTGGAGCCTCGTCTACAACCTTCAAATGTGCATTTTGAACAATGCTCATTTTGTACATGTGGGTGGTTAAGGTAAGGGTTGACGCTAGTTGAAAAGACAAAACCAATGCACTCTTTTTGTAAAATAATCTTTTGTAAATAACCTAATTTAAAAAAAAAAAAGTCAAAGAGAGGGTGGCTATTTTTGCAACTATGCCCCTTCATACTTCTAAGGAAAACTTTAGGACCAAAGGAAGGACATTATGGTAAAAGTGATGCCAATTGACAGACACGTCCGTTCTTGCTAGTACAGCCCTTTGACAATTTTGAAGATGTTCTAAGGCTATTCTGACAGAAACGGCTCGGGATTAACCGAAGTTGGGTCGGCTTATTTGGACAAAACAAAAGAAAACACTAGACACATTTCTTTCTTTTGGTTATTTATGTAAAAATGGGGCCGAACCCTATGAAGGTTGCCTACGTATCTCACATCCACATTCTTTTACTTTTTTGTTTTTTTTTAAAATTTATTTTGTTTTAAAATAAAGATAAAAAATAAAAATAATACTAATAGCAATAATTTGACCTTTTAAATTATTTGTAATTCTTACCCTATATTAAAAGAAATATAACAAAGCTAAGAAAATATATATTAAATTTTTAAAATTATTTACATAGTAGAAGGTGGTAAAAATTCAAATATAGTCAAATATTAGGTGCTCACAGCTGCCCCTCTTTGCTTGGAAACATGAAGAGCTTTCAGGCAAAGACTAGGTGAGCCATGTGACTAATTTTTGACCAAACCGTTATTCAAAAGGAAAATAAATAAAATATAGGGTGTAACCGAGTCCTGGTTTTGGACTGCATACATATCCTGGGTTATAGGGAAATCAGGTCACGTGTAGTTCAAGGAGAATGGTGGAATGATGAGTTGAGGAGTCGAGTGAGGTTCCGTCGAGGCTACAGTTCGCGATCCTGCTATTATAACAAAAAAACTAAACAAACCTATCAGCTATGAGTTACAAGATTCCTATCTATGAGTCTTATGAAACTTGATCTTGAGTCTTGAATGGTTCTTCATGCAGACTCTGATCTAAACCTTGATGCTAGCTAGATGTAGGTGTTAGTTCATTGTTCTATAGCTTCTTCTAATCAAAACGGGACTCTAATGCTCGTGGCTTCAGTCATGTCTTGAGTATTCCGCATCTTTTCAACTGCTTTTGCATTTTGGATTCACCTATTTTTTCTTTTCTTTTATTCTGAATTGAGACTTCTTCTTTTGGCCATCTCGAACCCTGTGCTTCGAGGTAAAACCTACTCAGACACTAAAACAAACAAATGAACAAAATTTTTCTGTCCCAGTTTGCAATAGGAAAATTTCGTGAGTTATTGTAACAAAATTCCAAACTAGTTTTTTATTGAAAGAAATAAAAGGTCGAGAATGGTGTACCCCGAAAAAAAGAAAACAAAGACTAGGGAATGGAGACCCTATGTCTAAAATGAAAGAAACTAAGGAGTGGAGACCCTATATTGGAAAAACGACTAGGGATTGGTGTACCATGATACTGGTAAGTAAATGTAACAAGGGGTTGATACCCTGTATTACGGAAAACAAATGTAATAAGGGGTTGGTACCCTGTATTACTGAAAGGAAATGTAATCAGGGGATGGCACCCTGTATTACGGAAAATAAATGTAACCAGGGGTTGGTGCCATGTATTACTAAAATAAAAATGAATCCCCTGGGCTAAAAGGTTCTACCTGGGTTAAACTACGAAACGCGAGCCTGAGTGAAAATTACATCCACTAGGAATATGAGCTGGATCCCACTAGGCGAAAAGGTTCTACCTGGGTTAAGCTAAGAAAAACAAGCCCGGGTGAAGAGTACTTTTACAAGGAACTATGAGTTGGATCCCCTAGGCGAAAAGATTCTACTTGGGTTAAGCTACGTAAAACAACCTGAGCGAAGAGTACTTCTACCCGAAACTATGAGCTGGATCACCTTAGGCGAAAAGGTTCTACCTGGGTTAAGCTACGTAAAACAACCTGAGCGAAGAGTACTTCTACCCGAAACTATGAGCTGGATCACCTTAGGCGAAAAGGTTCTACCTGGGTTAAGCTACGTAAAACAACCTGAGCGAAGAGTACTTCTACCCGAAACTATGAGCTGGATCACCTTAGGCGAAAAGGTTCTACCTGGGTTAAGCTACGTAAAACAACCTGAGCGAAGAGTACTTCTACCCGAAACTATGAGCTGGATCACCTTAGGCGAAAAGGTTCTACCTGGGTTAAGCTACGTAAAACAACCTGAGCGAAGAGTACTTCTACCCGAAACTATGAGCTGGATCACCTTAGGCGAAAAGGTTCTACCTGGGTTAAGCTACGTAAAACAACCTGAGCGAAGAGTACTTCTACCCCGAAACTATGAGTAGGATCCCCGTAAGCAAAAAGGTTCGACCTGGGTTAAGCTTAGAAAAACAAGCCTGGGCAAAGAGTAATTCTACCCGGAAATATGAGCTGGATCCCCCTAGGCGAAGAGGTTCTACTTGGGTTCAGCTACGAAAAACAAGCATGGGCGAAGAGTACTTCTACCCGGAACTATGAGCTGGATCCCCCTAGACAAAAAAGTTCTACCTGGTTAAGCTACGTTAAACAACCTGAGCGAAGAGTACTTCTACCCAGAACTATGAGCTGGATCCTCCTAGGCGAAAAGGTTCTACCTAGGTTAAGCTACGTAAAACAACCTGAGCGAATAGTACTTCTACCCGGAACTATGAGCTGGACCCCCCTAGGCAAAAAGGTTCTACCTGGGTTAAGCTACGTAAAACAACCGGAGCGAAGAGTACTTCTACCCGGAACTATGAGCTGGATCCCCGTAGACGAAACGGTTCTACCTGGGTTAAGCTATGAAAATGAGAGGTATAGACAATAGTGATGCATGCTGAAAAATAAAATAAAATGGAGATTTTGAGGGACTTACCTTTGGTAATATTCGTACTTTGAGAATCCCCATTCTGCATTGCTTTGTTCCTGCTTTAGACAAAGAAAAACTGTAAGTTTTCAAAGTGGTGGTTGGTTTGCGGCCTTGATACCCTAAGTATCTTGAAATCACGGTCACTGCTGTAGAAGAAGTGATTCTTCCAGTATGGTACTGAGATTCTTGGATACTCTCTATAGCTTCCTGGAGACTTTGGCTCTCCGATGTTGCCCCCGACTGTTTCATATTTGGATGTCCATGGTACCACTAACCCTTGTCCCTAAGGCAAGGCAAATTTCCTTTAAAATAGAACTTAGTTGTCTTGAAACTAGTACCAGTTCGTGTCTATAGTGCTTATCAACTTTCCCCATGAATCAAGTCTTGTTTAGGCGAACTTTTCAGTTTCTTTGAGACACTTTGTTCGTCTTATCAAAAGAGATCACGGATAGATTCGTGCCTTCATCAATGCTGTATATGCCCCAAATTATGCTTGGTATTATAGGAAAACTGTAGTCAATTATGCAGCCATTTCTTTTCTTTGCTTTTGATGCAAGATTAGACCGAAAAATGAATCAAAGAACAATTATGGGTTAAAATAGAAAAGCAATTGAAAGTGAGAAAAAAAGGAATTGAGTCTAAACAAAAGGTGCCCCTTTTCAGGGGAGGGGAATAGGGAGACTTATTTGGAGGTACGTGCCGACTTCAATGAATCATGACATGCATTTTGGACTGGACGCTTGATCCGTCTGTGCTGTCTAATTCTTAAAATTCTGTCGCTAATGTTCATCTTGAAACTGTCTTAGTTGTGCTCATATCGGAGTATCAAAGACCCTCATTCGGCTAGTAGCGTCCTTTGCGGGTTTTCGCTAACTGGCCTTTCTCATTTCTTTTCTCACCATCGCCTTATAGTGCTCTTTGCGAGTTTTCACTACAAGACTCTCTCATTATCATTGTCTCTACTCGTCATCGCCCTATGGTGCTCATGAGAGTTTTTACCAATAAGACTCTCATTTTATTTCTCTCATTTTGGTTGCATCAGATCCAAATGATTGTATCCTCCAATTCTTGAACATTCTCATTGATTGATAGGAAGGACTTGAAAAGGATTTGGGTAAAAAGAATTTGGATTGAATTACAACTTTTGGACCTTTCAGGTGAAACCATCGCCGAACCATTGTAACATCTGCCCCAGTTTCAACTTTTGGGAGAATGAGAATTTTTGTTTTTGTATGACTGAACCCCAGAGAGAGGCTGCCTACGTATCCTTTCGGAATCAAGTCGAACATAATTCAATAACTCAGAAGATTTGTTTTATTATTTTTTTTTTTACAAGTACACGCGTTCTAAAAGGAGGGAAACCCAAGAAGACAAATATGGCTCAAAAGGTTTAACAAAAGGGTGACACTTATTTGGGGTAGTGAACAAAGATAGCATTCGTTATCTCGATCTGAGAAAATCGATGCGTGGAAGTTCTTCAGTGGGTATGTATCAAACATAATATCTTTTGACTGCATCTGCATTAATTATCATGTCTGGTACCAGTTCTTCTTTATCTACCAAGTGCAAAGCCCCTTTTGATAACACTTGCTTGATGATGTAGGGTCCTTGCCATTTCGAGGCGAACTTTCCTTTAGCTTCTACCTGATGCGGAAGGATGCATTTTAAAATGAGCTGGCCTACCTCAAAGTCCCTCGGACACACTTTCTTATTATAAGCACATGCTATTCTTTGCTGGTATAACTGGCCAAAACACACTACTGCTAGTCGTGTTTCAACAATCATCATTAGCTGTTCTAATCTGGTTTTGACCCACTCGGTGTCTTCAATATCTGATTCCACAATGATTCGGAGAGAGGGAATTTCAACTTCAACCGGTATTACAGCTTCAATTCCATAAACCAATAGATAAGGAGTTGCACCCACAGATGTGCGAGCAGTCGTGCGGTATCCCAAAAGAGCAAAAGGCAACTTTTCATGCCATTGCGTGGACCCTTGGATCATCTTCCTAAGGATCTTCTTGATATTCTTGTTAGCTGCTTCAACGTCCTCATTAGCTTTAGGCTGGTAGGGTGTAGAATGGCGATGCACAATTTTAAATTGCTTACATACCTCCTTCATCAAATGACTATTTAGATTGGCTGCATTATCAGTGATAATACTCTTTGGGATACCAATGCGACAGATGATGTTAGAATGAACAAAATCTACCACTGCTTTCTTGGTGACTGCCTTGAAAGTAACTGCCTCCACCCACTTGGTGAAGTAATCAATGGCGACCAGAATGAATCTATGCCCATTTGAAGCCTTTGGCTCGATTGACCCAATAACATGCATTCCCCAAGCAATAAAAGGCCAAGGAGAGGACATGGGATGCAACTCCGAAGGAGGCGAGTGACTCAGGTCGCCATGAATCTGGCATTGGTGATACTTGCGAACGAAACTAAAGCAATCTCGCTCCATAGTAAGCCAATAATACCCTGCCCGTAGAATCTTTTCGCCAAAACATATCCATTCATGTGAGGTCTGTATACCCCCCGAATGCACTTCACTCATGATCCGCTCAATTTCTGTGGAATCTATGCATCTCAATAAGTTCAAATCTGGGGTCCTTTTGCACAAAATTTCCCTATTCAGGAAGAAACCACCGCCGAGCCACCTTATAGTTCGTTTTTGATCTCCCTTGGCATGCTCTGCGTATTCCCTTATTTTCGGGAATCGTTTTATGTCATGGTACCAAGGTTCACCATCTGATTCTGTCTCAATAGTATTGCAGTAGCCGTGTTGATTCTGAATTTGGATTTACAGTGGATCAATATGGCTATTGTCTGGATAAGGAAGCATCGAGACTAAGGTAGCCAAGGCGTCGGCTAGCTCATTGTGAAACCTGGGAATGTACCTGAATTCGATGGATTTGGATCTCTTGCTCAGGTCTTGTACACATTGCCTGTATGGTATAAGCTTGATGTCTCGACTATCCCATTCACCTTGGGCTTGCCTGATAAGTTAGTCGGAATCTCCCATAACTTATAGTTCATGCACATCCAGATCAAGGGCCATTTTTAGACCCATTATACAAGCCTCATATTCCATTGTATTATTGGTACAGAAGAAATGAAGTCAGGCCGTTGTAGGGTAATGTTGTCCAATAGGTGAGATAAGGATTGCCCCGATCCCAACTCCTTTGATATTGACAGCCCCATCAAAATATATTTTCCATATACGGATGTCATCCGAAACTACTTCCTCTATTGAGTTAACCTCTTCATCTGGGAAGTATGTGCTCAGTGGCTTGTAATCATCATCAACTAGATTCTCTGCCAAATGATTTGCCAAAGCCTGTGCTTTCATTGCGGTGTGAGTGCCATAAATGATGTCGAACTCTGTGAGCAGAATCTGCCATTTTGCGAGCCTTCCAGTGGGCATTGGCTTTTGAAAGATATACTTCAAAGGATCCATTCTAGATATGAGGTAAGTAGTGTAGGCCAGAAGATAATGCCTCAGCTTCTGAGCGACCCAAGTCAAAGCACAAAATGTTCTTTCTAAAATGGTATACTTAACCTCATGATTGGTGAACTGCTTGCTCAAATAATAGATTGCCTGTTCCTTTTTGCCTGTTGCATCATGTTGCCCTAGAACACATCCAAAGGAATTATCCATCACCGATAGATATAAAACAAAAGGCCTACCAGGTTCTGGTGGGACCAGTACAGGGGGTTTTGACAGATAATCTTTGATCCTATCAAAAGCTTTTTGGCAATCGTCCGTCCACTTGATAGCAACATCCTTTTTCAGGCTCTTAAAGATGGGCTCACATGTGTTTGTGAGTTGAGCAATGAACCTACTACTGTAGTTCAATCTCCCGAGCAAACTCATGACTTCAGTTTTGTTCTTCGGGGGTGGCAGATCTTGAATGGACTTTATCTTAGATGGATCCAATTCAATGCCTCTCTGGCTGACTATAAAAGCGAGGAGGTTCCCAGATGGCACCCCAAATGCACACTTGGGTGGATTGAGCTTAAGGTCATACCTTCGAAGCCGCTCGAAAAATGTTTTCAAATCGCGCACGTGATCAACATGTGTCTTTGATTTTATGATGACATCGTCAACTTATACTTCAATCTCTTTATGCATCATGTCAAGAAAAATGGTGGTCATGGCCCTCATGTAAGTTTCCCCCGCATTCTTTAAACCGAATGGCATAACCCTGTAGCAATAGGCACCCCATGGAGTGGTGAAAACAGTCTTTTCTGCATCATCCTCATCCATTAGAATCTGGTGGTATCCGGCATAGCAATCCACAAAAGATTGTATCTCATGCTTAGCGCAATTATCTACAAGTATGTGGATGTTTGGTAAGGGAAAATTATTCTGTGGACTTGGTTTGTTCAGGTCCCTGTAGTCAACACAGACTTTGAGTTTTCCATCCTTCTTTGGCACATGCACAACATTTGCCACCAGGGTGGTGTATCGTATGACTCTAACTACATTGGCGCTCAGTTGCTTCATTATTTCTTCTTTGATTTTATCACTCATGTCCGTTTTAAATTTTCGTTGCTTCTGTTGGACTGATGGAAAATCAGGATATGTGGGAAGTTTATGAACCACTAAATTGGCACTTAAACTAGGCATATCATTATAAGACCAAGCAAACATATCTTTGTATTCAAATAAAATTTGAATCAAGGCATCTCTAGTTTCTTGTTCAGCGTGAATGCTTATCTTTGTTTCTATGACTTCTTCATGACCTCCGATATTAATTTGCTCAGTTTCATTGAGGTTGGGCCTAGGCTTGTTTTCAAATTGTTCCAACTCTTTTTTTTATTTCCTCAACAACCTCATTTTTATCATATTCGACCTCTTGATGCATTATTTCGAAATTAGATAACTTTTTAAGATCTGGGCGTGAATTCTGTATGCATGTCATGTTATTAAAGACGACATTAACAAAATTGAAATGGAAATAAAATGAAAAGATTTAGGAAAAGGAAAAGATACAATACGAAATTGAATTGCATTTCATTGAATTTGAAAGGATAGAAGGGTTAACATCAAAACAAAATAATCATACTGAGATGTTTGGATTACAACCCTGAAAGTAACCCAAATTATAAAAAGAAGCTGCAAAAACAAACTACCAATACTCTTTCCTGGATCATATTCACCTCAGGAAACATCTGGCTGAGGCCATGGCAAATTTCATCAATGTTTGCCTGTGCCGAGGAATTTTGACCCTCTTGGAGTCGTGGCTTGACAAAAGTGTACAAAATGTGAGGGATTGGGCTGCTGCAAGACCCAATCATGATTTTTGCGGTGCTTATCTTTATCTCCATCTGCTTGTGTTTGCCTGAAACCTAAGCCAAAAGTATCCTTGTTGCTAAAGGGAGAGATGGGTTCCGAAATTCCTTGCAATGATGCCCCCAAGCCTTTTCCTGGCTCATAACCTTGTCTCAGCATAAGTGCAGCCACCATTACAGATATGGCGAAAAGACGAGGATGCAGAATGGGATTTCCTTCCTCAACGTGATCCATAATAACCACTTCGAAAGCCTGATATACAATGGACTCGAACCCTTCCTTGGCCTCAATTCACGGAATTAACGGATCTTTATAAATGGATAATTCGTCTTCTCCGTGAACAATAATCTCTTGCCTGTCATGTTCGAACTTGAGCATCTGATGTAAGGTGGATGGCACAGCTCGAGCCGTCTGAATCCATGACCTTCCAAGAAGAAAGTTATAAGAAGTTTCCATGTCCACTACTTGGAAGACAATTTCAAAATCGACCGGCCCAATCGTCATGGTGAGGTTGATTTCCCCAATGGCATCTCTCGCTGAGCCATCAAAAGCCCGGATGCGAATATTGCTGGGTCGGATTCTATTTGTATTGATCTTCATGCTTTGCAAGGTATAGAGAGGGCATACATCTACACTCGAGCCTCCATCAACCATGACTCGCTTTACATAATGCCCCTCACATTTGACAATCAGGTGCAGAGCCCTATTGTGCCCGGCTCCCTCCTCTGTAAGTTCATCATTAGTAAAGGAGATTCTGTTCACCTCGAAAAATCTATTGGCCACATTCTCTAACTTATTTACGGTGGTCTTCTCTGAGACATGTGCCTCGTTCAAGATCTTGATTAGTACACGGGCATGCTCTTCTGAGTGTATGAGCAGAGATAACAGAGAGATTTGAGCATGAGTCTTTCTCAACTGGTCAATGATTGAGTAATCCTAAACTTTCATCTTTTGCAAAAACTCTTCCGCCTCTTCTTCAGTGTCTGGTTTCTTTATTGGCATTTGGCCTTCTCTGATTTGCTTGGCCTTCCTCAATTCTTCTGGAGAGTAACACCTCCCTGATCGAGTCAAACCTCCAGTTTCCCCCACTTCTTCTATGACTTCCTTGCCTTTGTAGGTCACCACAATTTTGTTGTAGTTCAAGGGAATGGTTTTCGTGTTTGTCACACGGGATTGTATGGAAGGCTTGATTATGACCGGCTCTGTTATACCGCTTATACCATCTTGATTCTGCCTTGTGATGAGGTGGCCTCCAAGGAAATACAGCCTTGGACTTGGAACATTGGAGCGAACTTCCAACCTTGAGACATTGGGAACAAATAAAGTTGCCTTTTCTAAGCTCGGGGCGCCTTTCACAATCAATGACACATCTTGTCTTGGACTTACTTCCAGTTTCGTTCTCTCTTGAATCGTTCCCACTATCATTTATGCTTGACCAACCGACTTGTATTCTTGATCTCGGCCAATCATTCCCACAAAATGAATATCATTGTGTACTGGCAATGGGTTATTGGTCACATTAGGAGGGTCCTCGCCATTTGTGACTACAATCAATTTTTTAGCAATGAGTCTTTCTATGGCTCTTTTCAGGGTCCAACAGTCATCAGTTCTACGCCTCGGAGCACCTGAATAATATTCACATAGTGCTCGTACCTGTTAATTGGGAGGCCGAGCATAGGATTGAGTATTAAACACTATATACTATGGCGGGCCCACAGAGTACTGAGGAATTGGCGGGGGATAGTAATGTTGAGGGTAGCTGGATTGCCCATGATGAACTTGCACATAAGGGTGCGTTGCCCCTCTTTGAACTTCCCTGGATCCTAAAGTCATCATGGACCCTTCATCTCTCTTCTTTCTATTTGCCAAACTTCCTGACCCATTTTGGATAGCTTGGGTGGTGGCTTTGAGAGCAACTTGACTTATAATTCTGTCAGTCTTGAGGCCATTTTTGACCATCTCCCCTATCTTAATTGCTTCTCCAAAAGGTCTACCCATCGCGGACATCATGTTCTGAAAGTAATCAGGCTCTTGAGCCTCCAGAAAAACAGTGATCAACTCGTGGTTATCCATGGATGGCTTAACCCTACCCGCTTGCTCCCTCCATTTTATGGCATATACCCTAAAGCTTTCAGTCGTCTTTTTCTTCATATTGGACAGGGAATTGCGATCTGGTGCAATATCAATGTTGTATTGGAAATATTTGATGAAGTCTTGGGCCATGTCATCCCAGACATGCCAGTGAGAGATATCTTGGTCAATGAACCATTCAGATGCTACCCCCACAAGACTTTCCCCAAAATAAGCCATCAATAATTCTTCTTTTCCACCTGTACTCCTCAGCCGGTTGCAGTATCTTTTCAAGTGCTCTATAGGGTAGCCATGTCCATCATACTTCTCGAATTTTGGGGTCTTGAACCCTGGTGGCAAATGGATGTGAGGGAACATGCATAAATCACTGAACGAAACACTTTTGTGACCCCCTAGTCCTTGTATGTTCTTTATGTTCTGTTCAAGACTGTTTATTTTCCTGGCCATTTCATCCGGCTCAACCGACTTGACAGGCTTTTCATTCTCCATTGGTGACTCGTATTGAGGAGTCAGATTGTGTGGAGCCGAGACCTTGGAAGCCATATTTGGAGAGTAGTATTGTCCATCATAAGCATGAGATGGTGGCTCGTTGTTTGGCCTTGTCACAGGAGGTGGTGGCGGGATTGCATATACTGGTGCGCCAGACACGACGAGAGGAGTGTTCCTGACCGGTGTGACTGGAGGTCGCACATTAGAGGTACCAGGGGTAGCATGGAGGCTATAGTTTGGAACATACCCTGGTAGTAGAATGTGATCGCTCACTTCATGGAGCGATCGTTGAGTAGGCTGGGGTACAATGGAAGTTTCCTCTGAGGGACCCTGAGGTGGAGGCTGACCGGAAACCCAAGCTTGATATACATCAGACAGTTGTTGTCTCAATTTTCTCATTTCCTCTGACTCTTGCTCAACTGACTGACCATGGGGATTGTTTTTTATTGACTCTCTTATTTTCTTCTCTCCATTTTTTTTCTTTTTACTCATGCCTCATTTTTATCCCTAATCTTAGAATCGTTGAAAAATATTTTGAACGAACCTTTTGGGGGTTGCTTACGTATCATGTCGCCGCATGAATCAGATCATTACGTAGTTCAGGAAAAACAATAATAGTCTTGATTTTTTCATTATTTATTTATTTATTTATTTTCAAATCAATTCCAAATACAATGATAGAAAGGAAATTACATCGAAAATGACTTAGCAGACTCTAATAAGAATAAAATACAATGATTAAAAAAACTCAATGATGATTCAAACTAAAATATTATTGGGTTTGAAAAGTCTTAACAACTACGGCGATGTTTCAAACTCCACAATCTTTGCTTTCAACCACTGGAACATCTGCTCATGGTGGCGCTTGCCCTGGCTGACCCCCCAATGTACGGTACATCCTCTCTAACTCTCCTGCAAGATGACGGGCGAAGGTAGGTGCATGATCCAAAAATTTCTCATAATTCATCCCTTGGCAGTTCACACAGCTTTGAGCGGTATAAACAACCAAATCATGGACTTGCTCTATGAAGTACTGAAAGTTCTGGTCTCGATCTTGTAACTGCTGTTGGCGAGTAATGGCTATCTCTCTTATGTGTCCCTCGCGATCTAAAGCTGACTCCAACTGAGCCCGAAGTCTAGCCTGCTCGAGTGTCACCTGAGCCCTCTCCCTATCAAAATTTGCATGTTGGCAGTCTCTATTGTACCTTATCATTTCTTTCAATTCTGCCTGAAGTTGAGCTTCCAAACGTACCTAATGGACCCTCTCTCTCTTGAACTGAGCCCTCTCTTCTTCAAATTCTGTTGCTTGGCGTTCCTTTCTAGATTTGGCCTCATCATTTAACTGTACAATTTTTTCCTTGGCTTTGTCCAACGCCTTTTTAGTTTTTGCCAATATGGCGTCATAATCTTGCATCTTTTCCATCAAATTGGCAATGGTTTTCTTGTCTTTCCAACTTCTGACCGGTACCATGGAGGCTTTCTTCATCTGTTGAAGTTGGGCACGAATGGCTTCATTTTTGCGGAC
This sequence comes from Nicotiana otophora, assembly GCA_000715115.1. Lineage (NCBI taxonomy): Eukaryota > Viridiplantae > Streptophyta > Magnoliopsida > Solanales > Solanaceae > Nicotiana > Nicotiana otophora. The sequence goes on from AWOL01S0003311.1 coordinate 187,118, forward strand.
CAGACTCTTCTTTTCCCCTTCAGATTCTTGTGCTTGCAAGTCTTTCTCAAAATGGAGGTTCCTCAGCTTTTCTTCCAAAGTATGGATAGTTGCATGGTATCCCTTTTCCTTTTCACCCCAAGCTAACCTTTCGTGGATCTTATCATTAAAGGCTTGAACATGCGGCTTTTTTGCGAGCCTTTCGGGCTCGGGATCTGGTTCATCATTTACGCAGGACCTCTTCTCAAACCATCTAGAATAACCCGGATCTACCTCACCTCTCGCAGTATCTGGTACCTGGGTATCATCTTTCAAGTAGTGACAACCATTCCAAATTTGATGGATTAAAGCCTCGGGGAGTGGAGCTTCGGGGTGTAGCTCAGTCACTTGCACACTCAAATCTTCATCCTCAGGCACTATCTGGTACCTTCCTAGTTGTCTTAGAATTCTCTGTGGCTGATACGCCTGGACACTTCTCAAACCCAACAACAACAAATAACTTCTTAAGGCTGACATGTGTATCACCTCTCTTAACGGGAGCCATCCTAAAGTCCACTCAATTTGACTTACGTTGAAAGATATTAGGTGGGATATCCAGGCTTCCACCCCTTCTGGAGAGTTGTAATCTTTTACTCTTTCTTTGTAGCTCTCAATAAAATTGTCTATGCTCGAACCATAGCTCATAAACTTGGGGTGATGTCGGAGATGCTCAATCAACCACATTTGCAACAAAGTATTGCACCTTTCGAAGAATGTTGCCCAGACTTACACAAAGTCAACGCCCGATAAATTTCTAATAGAATGATCGGGGCAAGAGTGTGATGTTCTTTGGTAGTGAGGACTTGTACAACTCTGGCTGTGTGGATATCAATTCTCCGCTCCTCGTTTGGGAAGACCATAATTCCCAGAAACGCCACCATGAAGGCGAAACGACAGTGAATGTGCCATGTGTCCTTGTTCTGTTTATTGTTAAGGGCCTTTTCATGTATTTCAAACACATTTGGCTGCCCGAACCTGGAGTACAGGAAGTATAAAGAACAACACCCTTCGACTACGCTGGTCTTTCTGATTTGCTTATTGATGTTCAGGAGATCGAAGAATCGGTGTACAGAGAGAGCCCCTAGGAATATGAGCTTTTGGTTTCTCCAATCCCTGCCAAACCCGGAATATCCAGCTATCTCTTCTAAAGTGGGAGTAAGCTCAAAATCGGAGAAGCGGAAGACATTGTGAACGGGGTCTCAAAAAGTCACTAGTGCCTCAATCAAATCGTTCTGTGGTTTAACTTTCATAATATTTGTGAGGGCTCCTAGGTGCTTGGTGACCCATTTCTGACCATCTTTACCCAAGTCATACCACCATATCTGAAGCTGAAGTGGAGCTTCGTCTACAACCTTCAAATGTGCGTTCTGAACAATGCTCATTTTGTACCTGTGGGTGGTTAAGGTAAGGGTTGACGCTAGTTCAAAAGACAACCGATGCACTCTTTTTGTAAAATAATCTTTTGTAAATAACCTAATTTAAAAAACAAAAAAGTCAAAGAAAGGGTGGCTATTTTTGCAACTATGCACCTTCATACTTCTAAGGAAAACTTTAGGACCAAGGGAAGGACATTATGGTAAAAGTGATGCCAATTGACAGACACGTCCGTTCTTGCTAGTACAACCCTTTGACAAATTTGAAGATGTTCTAAGGTTATTCTGACAGAAACGGCACGGGATTATCCGAAGTTGGGTCGGTTTATTTGGATAAAACAAAAGAAAACACTAGACATATTTCTTTCTTTTGGTTATTTTTGTAAAAATGGGGCCGAACCCTATGAAGGTTGCCTACGTATCTCACATCTGGTGAGAATCAGACCCGTGTAGTTCGTAGATATTTCAGTAATGAGATGTCACCTTCTCTTTTTTTTTGGAAAATTTCAATCTTATTTTGTAAGAATCGTTTTGGGGTAAGCTTTTGACAAGATTTTTGGATTTTCAAATACCGAGAGTTTTTTAAAAAACAAAACGGGTAAATTTTCTCTCCTTTTTTTCTTCCTTCTGGTTTTCTCTCAATTCTTATGTTTTAGAAGCCGGTCAACATGAACAAACCGAATCAAATATAATGTACATGTAGCACATAAGATGCATCAGGATAGTCTTGTAATTTTCAGGTACACCTGTCCTAGACGGACCCAACCCCTGTGTTGAGTCCCCAAAGTTAAATGCACATGATGCAAATAAACGTTTCTACTAGGGATCCGACATGGGGATATGTTATTGTAGGTTTAAAATCCTGTGCGGAGTGTTTTAGACCTGGCTTACCCAAGCGGACAGCTCGAGCCGAGGTGGGGGCAACGTACCGGGAGCACGAAAGTCTATCCAGCCTAGTTACTGATCCAACCTCGTTCTATTTGGCATGACCTCTAACAGAAAAGTGGGCCACGCGCACGTGTGCCCCATAAATTCAGAAGACTCAGAAGGGAGGCGTAATAAGATAGTTTATATAGTTCAAATAATATTAAAGCGGTAAATAATCGGCAATTAGCACATTAGGCCCACAAACACAGTAATATCAACAATCAAGAAAGCCAAGTATAGATTATATTACAAGCTCGAATTCTGAACCCTGAACCAGAGGTTCTGGGTTCTTGTCCCCAGCAGAGTCGCCAGAGCTATCACATCTCTTTTTGCCCCAAAAGATATATGTGTTATGAATTGTTGTGGGTTAAAGAGTTTTTCCAACTAAAGTGACAAATTTGAGTAGGGATTATTTTATTTACAGAGTCGCCATTTGGAATTGATTTTTTGGGTGTTCCAAGTCATCATTTATTTGAATCCCTAGTCAAAGGAAGGTTTGACTCTATTATTATTGGTCTGCGAAAACAAAGTCCGGGTAAAGAATTCTGTTGAATGAGGAGAAGGTGTAAGGCATTCCCCGAGTCCCGTGGTTCTAGCACGGTCGCTTTATTGACTACATTTGGCTTATATTATTTTTGGATAACCTGTATTTTATTTATTATCATGTTTTACCTATGTCCGCTTTTATTGCTTGATTATATTTATGAAAATTATCTTGAAATAAGTCACGCGTACGTGTACTCATTTTTGTTTGGCGTCAAGAATCATGTCACGCGTACGTGTACACAACCAATAACACATTTATTATTATTCGAAGTTGATTAGTCAAGTCATGTGAACACGCACTTGTATTATTTTCCTAAACTAATTTGAAATTATTGTAAGACCAAGAGTTTATGGATAGGAAATTATTTGGAAGTCGGAAAATATATTAGTTATTTAAAGTATTGAAAAGACATCCACACATAGAAATATTTACAACTTACTACTCTATCTTTGAAATTAGGAGACATTTATCCATTATGAAAGAATGAGCTAATTATTAGTCTAGTGACAAAATTATTGGGCCTGGCAGATTTATACTCAATCCAACCCATGTCTAATTTTTTGTTTCCTATTAAATGTGGTAACTCATTTCTGGTTCACTTACTTGAACTCCAACGCATGGCTCATTAATATGGCAAGATCTTCATTATTAATTCTAAATAGCAAATCTCATTAAGATGAAATCCTATTCAAATAATCTCTTGACAAATCGTTGAAACATGTAAAAAGAAACTACAACATGATAATGTGTATAAATAAAACAACACAAAAAATTATCACATGAACCTCTATAAGAACATCACACGAAACAATGAAATAATTAACAAAGGGAGGATAAGCAATGAACCTTTAAGCAAACAATTTCCTTCAAAACTTGATTAATACAAAAAGAATTCTGAGTCGAGCAAATACACCAAACCAAGGGCAAATCGGCAGATGAGCAGAAAATCTAGCGACGAACCTTCTAAAATTTGAGCCCGGATCAAAACTCGATTGTATCTCGTGAGGCTGATGATGTTTGGCATGAGAGAGAGGTGACTATCAATGAAGCTTCACAAGATGTTTTTAGGCTTGCATTTGTGGAATTTTTGGGTCTTAAACATGGTGCTGAATTGCTTGAATTTTCGAAAGAAATAATGAAACGAGTAGAAATTCACTTAGCGCAGAAGAAGAATTTCTTTTCTCTCTCAATTCTCTCCTCTATTTTTCCTTCCTTCTCCTTTTTTCTCCTCACATTTCTCTTCTATTTATAGTAAAACAATTCGGAATTTTTTCAGATTTTTATTTTATTTTATTATTTTACTATTTTTAATTAAAAAGAATTTTCACTTCCCATTTTTCTTATTTTTTTTAAAAAAAATAATTTCCCACTTTCATTTAATTTTATTTTTTAATATCCCACTTTTTTACTTTACTTTTTTTTTATTTTTCACTTATTTTACTTTTCTTTTTTTAATTTCTACTTATTTTACTTTTCTTTTTTTAAATTTTCACTTTTTTTTTACTTTTTTTAAAAATAAATTTCAGCTACCTTTACTTTTATTTTTTTAATTTCATCTTTCTTTTACTTTTCATTTTTTTAAATTTTCACATTCTTTTACTTTTATTTGTTTAATTTTCCACTTTCTTTTACTTTTCATTTTTTTAAATTTTCACATTCTTTTACTTTTATTTGTTTAATTTTCCACTTTCTTTTACTTTTTTTTAAAAAACTAATTTCCACCTACTTTTACTTTTAATTTTTTATTACATGCTTTTAATTTTCCTATTATTTTATTCCCATCTAAAAATAAAATAAAAAATTATTTTTTTTTGTTTTTTATTTATTTTATTTTAAAATAAATATAAAAAATAAAAATAATACTAATAGTAATAATTTGACCTTTTAAATTATTTTTAATTCTTATCCTATATTAAAAAAATATAACAAAGCTAAAAAATTATATGTTAAATGTTTAAAAATATTTACATAGTAGAAGGTGATAAAAATTCATATATACTCAAAAATTATGTACTCACAAAAAGTAAGTAGTGAAAGGCGATTAAAGAAAGTTACAGAATGTGTGCATTAATGCTAACCTCAGGGGCGACCCAACCTCATCGGAGGCCTAAAGCAAAATCTTAATAAGAGGACTTAATATATATATATATATATATATATA
>AWOL01S0003311.1:194734-220164 GCA_000715115.1 Nicotiana otophora
TATATATATATATAATTTAATAAAAATCATTTTTAAAAAAATTAGACAAGTGAGGATGTGGAATTAAAAAAAATGAGAACTTAGTTTTATAAAATAAAGAAAATTAAATGAATTTAACGTTGATTGCATCACAACTGAAATGGGAGAAACCAAAAAACATAAGTGACTCCTTTTTTTTAGTAAGTCCCTTTCTATATTTGATAACAATTCAACTTTAGATTTTTCTTTTTATCATTAATGAGATGATTTCTAACCCAAAAACTTCTATGATTTATTTAAAATTATAAGTTTCAAAAGCCTTCCTTTATTTCATAAAATACATGTCCAGTCAAACACTTTCATATAAATTGGGACGGAGAGAGTATAAATTATGTAAGGAAAATAAATAATAAGTTAGATTATTAGATATAGTTACGTGACCAACTAATGAATAGAGAAATATAATTAAGTAAAAAAATTAAAAAAAAGATTGACAGAAAACTATTTTAGTTATATTAATTAGAGGAAGAAATCGAGTTATTAAAAATTAATATGATAAAAAAGAAATAAATTTATCAATAATAAATGATAATTATATAAATAATATACTACTATATATAGAAAAATACTAGTAATTTTGGGGCCCTTAAATATTTGGGGCCTAAAGCAAGTGTTTCACTTGCTTTGGGGTTGGGCCGCCCCTGGCTAACCTTTGGAGGAATGCCATCATTTGAGGAAATTCGGGCTTTATGATGAAAAAAATGTGGCTGCAGAATAAGATTAGCACTTCAGTTTATCCAACCTGATTTGTATTAACCACCTGTTACTACATACATTTAAGTCTGCACATCAGGCAAACTATAGCTCGAAGAAAGCTCTTTGCCTTTTGATATCATAACTTTTTGAACAAAATAGACCAATCTGCTAGCAAGTAATAAGGAAAACAGGACCACAAACATATGAGCCAAAGATGGCACATGAATAAAAATCAACTCCCTTTTTTGTCATGTACAAAAGTTGGTGAAAGCAAAAACAAATTTAAAAGTAGAAAGACCAACATCTAGAAGTAGTAATATATGGCTCAAGTTTTCTAGTTTTCTTAATATATATATCATTACTTATCTATCTATCTATCTATCATAAAAGAACTCAAGGACAACTGATTCCAGAATAATTATCGAGTTTGAAAAAAATACTAAAGCTCAAGTTATTTTGTTCTTTTGAAGTCGTCTACAGCCAAGGATAAGGAATCTCCCATAAAAGGGATGAAAGTAGTAACTGATAAAAGGGACCACATGATAACAAAAAAAAAAAGCACACAAGATCAACCTTACTAATATTAATAGAAGTTACCAATATGAAGGTTTTAGGACAATTACATTGTCTTCATCATAGGCTGACGACAATACAACTTAAGACAAATACATGTTCATGAATCTGTATAGTATCTGGTGCATCTGTTTGGAGGATAAAATAATGTGACAGTCACCTATCTCAAAAAATATAATTAAGAATGATGAGTATTCTTTGAAACAGATTTGTTTAGTAGCAATAATCATTTCTAATGCTTGATACATATCCAACATATTATACAAGTCCTTTAAATGTCCAATATATAAATGTTGCTCTAGAAATTGAGCTACAGGATCTATAATAAACACCAAAAATATTCTAACAGAACATGTTGATGTGATTACAAGTCAATGAGGTACCAAATGAGATATTCTATCTATATATATGACTAATATCCAAAATTCTGTGGCGCAACTGAAAGCGTTTGTGAAGATTTCTCCTTTCCTACCACCAGCATTCATTTATAGTGGCAAATTTCATGATTTGTATAAATAAAAACTTACAAATGTATAGGCTTTTTTGAGTCAATCTAACAGGCATTATTTTTTTTCCTTTAAGTACAATTGTATCAGTAATTGGTCATCAGTAAGATTCATCCAATATATTATGGATTTTCTCATAAAAGTGCCAATTTTAAACTTTTTGAGGTTATCAACCATAAAAACACATGCTTGTGTATCTATCGGATAGACAGCTGCAATTGGAAGATTGATAGATATTATATAGTTGCTTCAGCAGACCATAATAAGTTTCATGACATAAATAATTTGCACAAATTTATCGACATTCACAAACTTTTCCAACGCATAGCGAATGTAATCGTGGTAACCAGAACTATCGAGGAAATAAACAATAAGCAAAACAATTGGTAGAGGATCATTCAAGACATAGAGAAAAACTACACTTTTATTCTTAAAGTTGGTACTGACATTCCTTTGGACTACCTGAAAATAATTTGGTAAACGCTTTTTCTCAATACTCTCTAAGTATAAAGGCCGACCTACTCTAAGAAAAATAAAGACTTATCAGCAGGTGCTAAATTAATCACATAAAATTTTAAACACACGAGGTTCAACTCGTAATATTTTATGACTATACTTGATTTCTAAGTTGCTCTGACACGGGTGCGGATCTAGAGGTCGGATCCTTTGAAATGAAAATTTTAAGATTCGGGGATACGGATCATAGAACCGATACGGGTGCGGGAATCTGGCTAAATGTGATTTGTTTGAGAATAATATGATCGTAGTGCCTTATCATAAAACCTCAAACCCCAAATCATATAACCTTATACATTGTTTAATTACATATGATAGTGTTTATATTATCGGGTAAATTAGCTAGATAAAGTCAATCGTTAGTTTCAGTTAAATATATAATTACATTTCAAGTATTTTGATAGTTTAGAACTTGTATTGATAGAAAGAATCAAACGATCTAACAAGATAAGATCCCTAATATGATAGTGGATATATCTTATTATCAGTTCAATTAGCCAGATAATGTCAACAATTAGTTTCAATTAAATACATAGTTACATTTCAAGTATTTCTAAAGTTCAGCACTTGTATTCATAGGTAGAATCAAATAATATGACGAAAATCCCTAATATAATAGTGTATATATATCTTGTTATCGGTCAAATTAGTCAGATAAAGTCAATTGATATTTCCAATCAAAAACATATAATTATATTTCAAGTATTTCGATAGTTCATAACTTGTACTAATAGGAAGAATCAAACAATCTAACAAAAAGAGTTTCCTACTCTAGTCGGTTAATATAATTTTATCGGAAAGCTATATAACCTTAACCATAATTTAATTACATTTCAAGTATTTCGGTAGCTCTATATTAATTGGTGGTCCTAATCAAATATATTATAAGAATACAAATAATTCCAATTTACTTTAACTAATATAAGTTAAGTGTTCTTAAATGCTCTAATTCTTGATTTAATTTCTAAAATTCGCGATTATTCTTCTTTGTCATTTTTCTAAACTATTTTAGTTCATTATCAAATCATGTGATTTATAATTAGCCTTAATGGAGAACGCCTGGGTCAATTTTATTATGTACAATCACTACTAAAAAATCAGGTTTTAGCGACGGACAAATTCTGTAGCTAAACAGAATAGTCCGTCGCTAATCTCATTTAGCAACGGATTAGCAACGGATTATCAAGAAATTCTGCTAGCTACGAGTATTTTAGCGACAGATTAGCGATGAAGTTCTTAGCTAATTCTAGCTTTTTTTGTAGTGAATTTATAAATTTTTCTGGGCTTTGCGCGATCATAATTTGTCAAAAAATTAGCATGCTAATAATTAATTTAGAAATTATCGCTAGTTTCTATTGAAAAAGAATATTTATAAATAGTATAATTAGGTTAATTAATAAAATTTATTTATTTAGAGTATATACTTATTTGTAATATATATGAAGTATACTCAAATGAAAAATGTGTGCCTTTAAAGTATAAAAAAAGAAAATTTAGTTTACAATGAAATAATTGTTTATTATTTTGATTAAAACTCTAATTTTTATAAACTAGTCAATTAACGTATTTGGAACTCTAGGTCTTCTTCTTCATCTTCCGGCCAGTCGCCTTTTCTTCTTTCCTTCTTCTCTGAATTTCTTCCCCAACAAATTTTAGGTCTTCTTCTTCATCTGTGTCTCTTCCAGTTGCCTCTTCTTCTTTCCTTCTTCTCTGAATCTTCTTCCCCAACAAATTTTCCATGTCTCTGTTATTTTCCAGTACAACTGACCCATTCGAGCCCTTCCCAAAATACCTCAGTCCAGTAATCTTCAGCTTCTCTACCCTAAAAAAACACAAAAGCTCTTGATTCCAGAAACCTGCAGCATAAACAAGAGATTGACCAAGACAAAAAGCTTTAAAGGAGACAAAAGAACTAGAATAAATTACTACATAGCAGCAAATTGAAGGTATTTCTTTCCCATCTCTTTAAATTTTTACTTAGGGAAATCAATTCTTAAATTTTTCCCCAAACTTTTGGTCAACGCACCCGATCTTGTCTGACCGAATCCGACATAGATCCCATACCCTTACCCGTGCCAGTATCGTGTCGATATGGGTACGGCACCCAAATTGCCATGTCCGAGCAACTTTGCTTGATTTTAGTCTATCATGTTAACCAAAACTAATGGTTGGTCATCTGCCTTTTGAGGTTCAAATCTCCTCACAGTTCTTAGAGTATAAACAAAATTTAGATAGACAATAACTGAGCTTACCAATAGCGTCAAGTGCACGAAGGACCATACAGAAAATGCATACCTGCAAAGTCCAATGAAAATGAAAGTTAAAAAATAAAAATCAACCTTAAAAGCATGAGTTTTGAAATATACAAATGCAGAAAATATAGACAAATCAACGGAATAACTGTAGTCCAGAGCAATTCCAATCAATTCACAAAAACAAGTAAGAAATAATATCCTCGGCTTTATTCCAAATTAAGAAAGAAAATTCAAACTTCTCACAGGGAAAACTAAACAGTTGTAGTAGAGTTTAGTTAGAATTATAAGAAATAACAACCACAAATTAGTTTAAAATAAATACCTGATCATATAGAAGCACATGCATGCTATGTTAGAACTAAAGATCTCACCGCAGCTCAATGGAAAGAGGCAGGCGCTGAAATAAGGAACTGAAATCTAAGAGAAATTATTAGTAAGAAACTAAGCAACAAAAACTAAGAGTGAGAGAAAAAGGAACTTCAACGACAGGTGAGAAAGAGATAGAATTCTAGAGGAATAGCGCAGAACACAGAATGCAGAAGAAATGCATGTTATTAGAGAACTAATCTAAAATTTCAAAAATACCAAAACTGATAACCACTAATATTAAAAGGAGGAATTAGGGCTCATCGCTCATATTTTATTGCATTTAACAAGACATAGATATCTTCAAAAGACCCAAAAAATTAAGAAAAGTTGTTAAAGAAACCAAAAAACTAAAAAGAGCAAAAAGGAAAGAGGAAGAAAAATAACAACTCATTAGAAGAGAGATTGGAACAAAGAGAAACTCTGAAAATTGTTGCTTTCATCATATGGGAGAGAAGAAGCCAGATGGGTGAACCAAAAACTAAACACGTGGTGTTTACAATAGGACACCATTTGTTATGAACTCTTGAGCAAAGCAAACATTGTTGTATTGATTCAAATAGAAATACTAGTACAATAAGGTTAGGGAAAACTTCCTGCTATAAAAATAAGGAAATACAGATAGAGATAGATAGAAAGAAACATGAGAGAGGAAACAGAGCCACATACCATAGAGGGAGAGGGAATTTCTTAAGAACTTTTTAACCTGCCTTTTCATTACTTGTACTATTTTATATATACTAGATATGGTCCCCAATACTAATACTATAATGCCTTGCACACCAAGTCCTTAGCCAGCACTCCAAACGTAATCAACCAACTTTTGGGTTGGTTTTCTTGTTCTCTGACTTCTTCTTGGCAGATCTTCTAGCCCAGTTGCCAATTTGTCTTGCAGCCCACTTTCCACATTAAGCTCATTAGTATTATTGGCTATAACAATACTCCCATCTCTAGATTGAACCTTGTCCTCAAGATTCGAGTTTATCTGTTACGTATCATCTTGAAGCTGTAAGGGTGTAACTTGATTTTCAGGGGTGCCAACACACTTGCGCAACATCGAAACATTAAACATAGGATGTATTCTTGCTTCCTCAGGCAATTCTAACTTGTAATCCACCAAGCCCACCCGCTTCAGTACGTTGAAAGGTCCAAAATAGCATTGTCCCAATTTATAGCATCGTTGATGGAATGTTGTCGATATGGCTTCAACTCTACATATACCCAATCACCCACCATGAACTCAGCATGCTCACGCTTTCTATCAGCATACTCTTTCATTTTCTGCTGAGCCTTGGCGAGATTGTGCTTCAAAAGTTCCATCACTTTATCACGCTGCAACAAAAAGTTTTCTAACAGATCATTGGAGCTGCTTCCCAAGGCATAACATACCAAAGTAGGGGGCACACGACCATAAAGTACCTGAAAAGGATTCATGCCTGCCGATGTCTAATAAACCGTGTTATACCAATATTTCGCCCAAGGCAAAAGGGAAAACCATTCGTGGGAGCTGTCAGCCAGAAAACAACGTAAATATTATTCAACACACCTATTTAACGCTTCAGATTGTCCATCGGTCTGAGGGTGATATGCCGAACTCATTGACAATGTGGTGCCTTGCAACCTATGAATCTCCTTCCAAAACGAATTCATGATCCTCGGATCACGGTCAATGATTATATTTTTTGGATGGCCATGAAGTCGAACAATTTCTGAGACAAAGGCCATGGTGACAGTTTGAGCAGTGGAGGTGGAAGGAAGAGCGATAAAGTGAGCATATTTCGATAATCTGTCCACAATAGTCATAATGGTGGCCTTCCCTTTAGAGCTCGACAAACAAGTGATAAAATCCATTGTGATATTTTCAGATACCAGATAAGGAATTGGTAATGGATATAACAGTCCAGCAGGTTGCTTCAATTGATCTTTCATCTGTTAGCAAACTTGACACGAAGCCACAAAGGCCTGGACATCTTTTCGCATTCCCTTCCAAAAGAAATAGGAGGAAAGGTGGTGGAAAGTGCGTGCGACCCCTGTATGACCACCAACCAAGGAAGAATAAAATTCACCAAGCAACTGCAAATGAAGGGTAGAATCAGAAGGTACCACCAAACGCCCTCGAAAGAGTAGCAGTCCATCACGAAAAGAATAGTCAGCTGCTCCATTTGTGAAATTTTGCAGTAGCAGTTGCACTGCTAAAAGCTCAGGATGAGATTGATTTTCGCGCTGCAATTCAGTAACAATATCAAATTTGCGACCTGAAATAGCTAGGAATAAGGCTTCAGGAGTCTGTGACAAAGCATCCACAATTAAGTTATTTTTTCCGGGCTTGTAAAGTATCTTGAAATCATACCCCACTAACTTGCTTAACCATTGTTGTTGCTCTGGAGTTTGAATCACTTGATTCGTCAAATTGTTCAAAGACTGTTGATCGGTATAAATTATGAATCGCCTTCCTAGGAGGTACTGCCTCCATTTGCTGACATCTTGAGTTATGGCAAACATCTCCCTATAATAGGTGGATGCTTTGCACATACAAGGATATAGTTTGTGACTGTAGTAAGTGATAGGGTGTCCCTTTTGAGAAAGAACAGCTCCAACGCCCGTACTGGACGCATCTGTTTCGAGATGAAATTCCAATGAAAAATCTAGAAGGGCAAGGACTGGAGTGGATCCTAAAGCCTGCTTAAGTATCTCGAAAGCAATCTGTGCCTGTTCGTTTCACTGGAAGGGTTCCTTGCGAAGTAAATCTGTCAAAGGTCCAGCAATGGTAGCATACTGACGAATAAATCTCCGATAATAGCACGCAAGGCCCAAAAAACTACGAATCTCTTTCATTTTTCGAGGGCTAGGCCATTGCAAGATGGCCTGAATTTTTGTGGGATCTACTGCCAAGCCATTTGCTGAAATCACATGCCCTAAATAATTAATCTGATCTTGCCCAAATAAGCACTTTGACTCTTTTGCCACCAACTGATGGTCTCTTAGTAATTGGAGAACCAAAGACAAGTGCTCCAAGTGTAATCCCATGATCCACTGCAAACTAGAATATCGTCGAAGAATACTAAAACAAATCGTCGAATAAGTGGCCTAAACACCGTATTCATGGTGGCCTGAAATGTTGACGGAGCATTGGATAACCCGAAGGGCATGATTAAGAACTCATAATGGCCCTCATGAGTTCGAAATGCTGTTTTTGGTACATCTTTGGGTCGGACACGAATTTGGTGATATCCTGATAATAAATCTAACTTTGAGAAATACCTCGCGCCATGAAGCTCATCAAACAACTCATCAATGGTCGGGATAGGGAAACGATCTTTTACGGTGATAGCATTTAGGGTGCGATAATCCGCACAGAATCTCCATGTGCCATCTTTTTTGCGCACTAACAATACCGAATAAAAATCTGCCATGTCCGAAGACGAAATGGAGCTACGGCTAGGAGTGGACTATGAAGTGTCAACCATGGAATGTTTTGGATCACCCATGGAAGATAAATAATAAAAGCACCAAGATGTTATGAATTGTTGAGCAAAGCAAACACTGTTGTATTGATTCAAATAGAAATACTAGTACAATAAGGTTAGGGGAAACTTCCTGCTATGAAAATAAGGAAATACAGATAGAGATAGATAGAAAGAAATATGAGAGAGGAAACAGAGCCACATACCATAGAGGGAGAGGGAATTTCTTAAGAACTTTTTAACCTGCCTTTCCATTACTTGTACTATTTTATATATACTAGATATGGTCCCCAATACTAATAATATAATGCCTTGCACACCAAGTCCTTAGCCAACACTCCAAACGTAATCAACCAACTTTTGGGTTGGTTTTCTTGTTCTCTGACTTCTTCTTGGCAGATCTTCTAGCCCAGTTGCCAATTCGTCTTGCAGCCCACTTTCCACATTAAGCCCATTAATATTATTGTCTATAACACCCGTAAGTCTAGAAGTCAGAGTAATTTTACCAGTTTGCCCTTCGTCATACCACCAAAATTTTACTTATTATATAGTTAATACAACTTAACGTGCTCTAATATAACACGTTCGGGAATGATGCTCGTTACCAGCAGGCAACATTCCCAAATCATCATCTCCCTCGAACAACTGACACCCAGATTCATTCTATCACTCAAATTTTCTACCTTCAAGCTCCCTTTGTTCCGATGGGGTACAACCACCCACTGAGCTGCTACTACAACCCCTATCAATTCCCACTGGCCTACGAAAATAATCTCCACCTACACCACTAGCAATACTACAGCCACACACTTCAAGTACCACTGCCCCAACCACACGAGGAAGCCCCACCTCAAAATTTCCCACGACACTGAAATTATGACTTCATGATACAACAAGTGACATTGTTGATGGAGAACACAACCACCTTGTCCCACTATGTCTCCCAAGGGCTGCATTCCAACATGAGGATGCAATATGCACACCAACTACTACAAGTCTAAGAAATCATTGCCCTGGAACTCAACAACCAGAATCTAGATATGCAACCAGTGACAACCACCCAACAGGCAACAGATCCACCACAACGATAGAATACACCCTCACCACCCAACTCATGGAGCTCATAACCAATTATGGTCCTCTAGCCCGCTTCTCCATAGCCACAGAGGAAGAACAGGTTGTTCCTTTCTTTCCACAGTCCCTCCTAGAGGAGATACAACGACTGGAAACACCACCACTGGGGACAACAGACATAGGCCCCTTTCAGGCAAGCATCCTCGATCAAGTTCTCCAAAACATCACAATTATGGAGCCTCTGACCCTCACCTTGTGCCAAAACTCCAAAAGAAAATTTCTTGTTAGTGTTCCGCCACAGGTTATGAAGTAGGGTATAAACATGAGTATCTACCCCATAGACCCCTTATCTTACTCTATTATGAAGGTCCCAACTACGAGGGAGCAAGCACCACCACCAGAAGACCTCAACTGCCCACAACTATCTCTTGCTCTGAACGCTACGAGGGCTTAATAAGAGAAATCAACAAAACAAAGAAATCCTTTAATGAAGATACTCTTATGGAATTGCAGAGGAGCCAATAGAGTTGATTTTTGGAGGAACCTCAGAGCAGTCCTCTCATGGAACAACCCAAATATGGTTGGTTTAACTGAGACAAAAATGAAGGAGCTCGCCCACGAGGCGCAAATGCTGGAGTTAGGATTCACTAACATGCTCCATATAGATGCTATTGGCTACTTAGGTGGAATGAATATGATTTAGAGGGAACATGAACTTAATCAGATGGACCCCATTGTTGTTACCAACCAGGAGATACATGCAAATGTTCAGGTAAGTCCATCA
The DNA here is from genome assembly GCA_000715115.1 of Nicotiana otophora. Classification (NCBI taxonomy): domain Eukaryota; kingdom Viridiplantae; phylum Streptophyta; class Magnoliopsida; order Solanales; family Solanaceae; genus Nicotiana; species Nicotiana otophora. The sequence goes on from AWOL01S0003311.1 coordinate 205,008, forward strand.
GGCTAACCCTGGATTCTTTCAATGGTTTATGCTAGTACTAGGTTTAACAATAGAAAAATACCATAAAAACAATTAAAACAGCTATCAGGTTCCCATGCACAACCTTGAATTTTATGTGGGAACTTTAATGAAATAACTTCTACTGTTGATAATTTCATTGGTAACCCTATTAATAACAACCGTACCAATGCACTGATAACTTGCCTCCAAAATATCAATATGGTTGATCTAGGCTTTATAGGATCCAGATTCACCTGGTCAAACCTAAGGATCATTACAAGAAACCTAATTTTGGAAAAATTAGACCGCTTCTGTGCAAAGTCCTTATGGCTTAACCTACACCCGACTCTACAATCACATACCTCTCTCGAACTTATTCAGACCACTGCCCACTATTGCCATCCCTTTCAAAAATAGCCAAACCTAATAATTTATTCCGACTGAAAACTATGTGGTTTGGCCACCCGAATTTTAAAAATATTGTTAACCATCACCAGAAAAATTCCTCCAAACCATAATGCTCTAAACAAATTTACAAAGTACGCCCAGGGATGGTACAAGTCAACTTTTGGCAATATATTTCACTAAAAAAGTACTACTAGGCAGGCTAGCAAGCCTTCAAAAAATGGACAATACCAGCAAATCGTACTTCCATAAAAACCTAGAAAATGTCCTTCGTGCCCAATATAATTTAGTCCTGAAAAATGAAGAAGATTTTTGGAAATTAAAATCTCGCGTCCAATGGCTAAATGAGACACTACTTTTCTTCCACACTTCTACTGTAATGATCCGACCGATTGTTTTACTTTCTAGGTACCCATTCCCTTAATTAAGACTCCCCATATATTGTTTTACTATTTTATGACTTGCAGGGATGGTTGCTTTAGGTTTTGAAGGGTTTGGGTTGAAATCAAAATACTTAGTTCTTTATTAGTGGCTTATGATGACCAAGTTTGACTTGAGTCAATATTTTGAGTAAACGACCTCAGAACTGGGATTTAATAATTTTAATAGGTTTGTATGATAATTTTGGACCTGTGCGTGTGTTTGAATCGGGTTTCGAGTGATCCGGGAGCATTTTGATGCTTAATGCTGAAAGTTGGTTCATTGAAGGTTTTTTAGTTCTTTAAATTTGGTTTGGAGTAGACTTTAGAGTTATTGAGGCCCGTTTTGGATTATGAGCCTGGGAATAGTTCCATATGGTTATTTATAATTTGTACGTAAAATTTGGTGTCATTCCGAGTAGTCTAAGTATGACTCGGCGCGTTCAGAATTAGTTGAGATGTTTGAAGTTTATAAGTTGATTTAATTTGATTTTGGGGTGCGATTCTTAGTTTTAATGTTATTTTATGTGTTCTAACGGTTTGAGCAGGTTTGTATTATGGTTATGGACTTGTTGGTGCATTTGAACGGGGTCCCGGGGGCTTCGAGTGTGTTTCGGACCGCCCGTAGCTAAGTCCAAAACTGCTGGTGTGCTGGTTCTGGTTTCCTTCTTCATGAACACAGAAGGACCCTCACGTTCGCGATGAAGTATTTGGGAACTGGGTGTTTTGCTCTTCGCGTTCGCGAAGAAAGGGCCACGTTCGCGAAAAAAGGGCCGCGTTCGCGTAGCTTCAGGACCGTGGCCTTCACGTTTGCGATGGTCAGGTCGCGTTCGCGTAGAAGGGTTAGAGGGCCTGTGGTCTGTGGGTCACGCAAAGGGCGGGTCACGTTCGTGATGCTTGGGCTGGTCTAGCCTTCGCAATCTTGGTGACCCTGTCACGTTCGCAAAGAAGCATTTCAGGGCCTAGGCAGGCTTTGCCTTCGCGATCGCGAGGCTCCTTTTGCGATCGCGGAGAAGGGTCAACTGGGCAGTGACTTTACTAAAGTCGGGAATTTGGCCAGTTTATTCATTTATCTCATTTGTTGGACGATTTTAGAGCTTTTTGGAGAGGGGTTTTCACCTAACTATTGAAAGTAAATGATTTCTATAAAATGTAAGTTAAATACATATATTATGGGTAGCTTTAACATGTAAAATATGGAAATTGTAGGAGCTTGTTGAGAAACCTAGATTTTGATAAAAATGAGATTAGACCACGAAAATGATTATGGAATATGGTAAAAATTGTATATTGGTGTTCTTAAGGTTATGGGTAGCAATTATTTACAAAATTTTCTAGAATCCGGGCACGTGGGCCCGAGAGTGAATTTTAGGAACTTTCCAAATTAGGTTGAGTAATCACTCTAATAGTTAAAATATGAACTTTTGAGCAGCTATTGATTAGCTTGTGCAACCTTTGGCTAGTTTCGGATTGTTCGGCACTAACTTGTGTCTTTTAGAGTGATTTGTGGACCAAAAAGTGGACTTGGGAGCGAGGTAAGTCTCTTGCCTAACCTTGTAAGAGGGAATTGACCCCATAGGGAATTAACCCCATTGTTATTTGCAACTAATTGTGGGTGCTACATACGCACGAAGTGATGATAGTCCGTGTGTATCTAAAATTCATGTTATGCCCGGGTAGATATATGCCATTATTATGCTATTACTTGCACTATTTGAACTCAACTTGCTTGTAACGACCCGACCGGTTATTTTGAGCTATAGCATGTCATCTAGCGGTTTGAGGACTTTAGTATCTTCACTTCATGTTTTATGACTGGTGCATGTGCTCGGAATTGAATCTCGGGAAGTTCGCAGTTGATTTGGAAAGAAAATTCTAAATTCGGAAGCATTAAGCTGAAAGAATTGACTAAGGTTTGACTTTTCAGTAAACGACCTCAGAATCGGGATTTAAAGATTCCAATAGGTTCGTATGATAATTTCGGACGTGGGCGTATGTTCGGGTTGAGTATCGGATGCTCCGGAAGCATTTCGACGCTTATTGTAGAAAGTTGGCATTTTTGACAATTGTAGAATTTTATAAGTTTGGTTTGAAGTGGATTTTGATGTTATCGATATCTGTTTGGGGTTTCTAACCTTGGAATAGGTTCTTATCGTGATTTATGACTTGCACACAAAGTTTGGCATCATTCCAAAATATTTTGATATGGTTCGGACGCGTTCGTCGAAGTTTAAAAGTTTGAAAGTTTAAAGAAAGGTTTTGGTCGTCGATTCACAATTTTGATATTGTTTGGTGTTATTTGAGGCCTAGAGCAAGTCTATATTGTGTTATGGAACTGGTTGGTATGTTTGAATGGGGTCCCGGGGGCCTCGGGTTTGAAAGACATTGAAATCAGATTGAAATCTGGATTTGAGGAAATGCTGGAAACTGCTGAAATCTGGTGTCATCACACCTACAGTGGTTTGGTCGCTGGTGCAGACACAGAGGCGCAATGAAGGTTGTCGCAGAAGTGGAGAAAGCTGGCCAGGGGAATGGTCGCAGCTGCGGTGCTTTGGCCGCATCTGTGCAAGCGTAGAAGCGAAATGCTGGGCGCAGAAGCGGGTAAATGTGCAGGAGCAGAAGAAGCTCGCACATGCGATGCCGCAGAAGTGGGGATTATTTCCGCAGGTGCGAGGCTTCATGTTGGGTGATTTTCTGCAGAAGAGGAGGATTAGTCGCAAAAGCAATGCCGCATGTGCGGCATTTTGGTTGCAGGTGCGAGATTTCGCCTGGGCAGAAGGGTTCTTTAAAATCGAGACTTAGATCTCACTTCTCTCATTTTCCACTTGGATGGCCGAATTTGGGGAACTATTTTGAGGAGGTATTTATCATGCAACACAAGGTAAGTAATTTCCCACTTGATCTAAGTTAATTTCATGGATTCTATATAGATTTAAACTTGAAAAATTGTAGTAATTGTGGGATTTATGAAGAAACCTAGAAATTTGGTAATTTTTGATTTTAACCCCGATTTTGGAAATAGAATTAGGAAAAAATTATATATTTGAGTTCGTGGTATTATGGGTAATGATTATCTTCAAAAATATTCAGAATCCGGGCACGTGGGCCCGAGGGTTGACTTTATTGACTTTTCGAGCGGAGTTGAGAATTGTTATAAATAGTTAAATTGTAAGCGTTGGAGTATATTTTGATTGATTTACACGTTGTTTGACTAGTTTTGAGATGTTTGGCTTTGAGTTGAGGTGCTAGAGAGGCGTTGTAGCCGGTTATGGAATTTCGGAGCGAGGTAAGTCTCATGTCTAACTCTGTGAGGGAAAAACTACCCCTAGGTGATGTATTTGATATGTGCTACTTGTTGTGGGGTCTACGTACGCACGGGGTAACGAGAGCCTGTAGGTAGCTAGATTCATGTTATGTCCGGTAGAGTTAGGTTCCCGCCATGCTATAAATGTATTATTTGAGTTATCCCTTGCATATTAAATTCCTTTATTTTACGTTACAACTTGAGACTAGACTTACATAGAGTGATAAACTTGCTATTGTAGAGATTTGACGAGCTTGATGATTAACCTCAGAACAATTGTTCTTCCCTTATGAATTTCTCCCGCGTTGTGCGTTTTCATCAAAAAGCTTCCTTAAAGTTCATAACTCGCATGTTTATTTGTGAATGGGGTCAAAGACCCATTAAAGCTTCTTATTCTAATGGGATCAGGCCATTCGCCTCGACAGTATAATAGATACATCTATGGTTCGTGTCGTTTGACCCTCGACAGTGTGCACATTATGATAGGATTGGTCCGTTCACTTCGGCAAGATTATGTGTCACACTCTCATAGGAGCGGGTCATTCGCCTCGGCAATATAATAGATGTATCTAGGGTTTGTGCCATTCGACCCTCGATAATACACATATTATGATGGGATCGGATCGTATGCCTCGGCATTTCTATAAATACTTTTATAGAATCGTGCGTAATATTCGACAAAAAGCCAGTGTATCTGTGAGTTTTCCTGATTTGAACTATGACTACCTATCTGGTAAGGTCCATTATATACATATGCTCTGATTGAGGAGATAACTGCTAATTGAGAGCGTGAGTTTATTGTTGAGAGGAGGATTATACCATGTATTTATACTTGTTTATTTGTTTATTTACTTTGCCTCACATCTGTTTACTTCTACTGTATATGTCTTATTGGACCACTAGTAAGTGTCGATGTTGATTTCTCGTCACTACTTCTATGAGGTTAGGCCAGATACTTACTGGGTACGCGTTGATTTACGTACTCATGCTACACTTGCTGCACTTATTGTGCAGGTATATATATGTTTCCGCTGGTCCTCTGGGTGCAGGGGCGTGACTTTTACGGGGATTTATGGTGAGCTGCATTTTCTTGTTACGATCCGCAGCATATAGAGTCTCCATCAGAGTTATTTATTTTCCCCGTCTAACTTGTATTCCAAACGGTTGTTGTATTATTATTGTACTCCTTAGCAGATGCTCAAGCACTTGTGACATCGGGTTTTGGGGGTTCTACTGGTTGTTCATTGTTGTAGTTCATGTAAATATTATCATTTTACCCTGTAAATTCTATTTTATACTATTTGATGAATGAAAATTATGATTTCAAAGTAATAAAATGAGTAAACAAGTTAATCAATTACCGTTGGCTTGCCTGACGGCGGTGTTAGGCGCAATTACGATCTTTAGATGATTTCAGGTCGTGACAGCTTGGTATCAGAGCATTAGGTTCACTTAGGTCTCACGAGTCTTGAGAAAGTCTAGTAGAATGTTGTGGATCGGTACCGAGACGTCTGTACTTATCTTTAAGAGGCTACGGGGCTTTTAGAAGCACTTCCCTTCTTGATTCCTCATCACGCGATTGATTCTTTTGAGGCTTATGCTTTTATTTCCTTCCTACTCAATCTTATGTGACATGAAGCACTTGTTATCAATTGGGCATCGAGGATTTGTCATGGTACTGTAGACGTGGAGCATGAAGGTTTTCCCTGCATATTCGGGCCGACTATTGTCGTCGCCTTGTGGAAGGATGCTATTTTATTTCAGCTTGGTACCTATATTTCCTATGGTTTCGTGAATGTGCAGAGATTGCTATGATGTTTATGCATTGTTATCGCACCGTGTTGGCATAATGGTAGGGTTCTTATCTTTGTGTCGAGGCAATGAATGACTCAAAAGGAGGATCTCTCAGTGCGTGGTTTAGGGGTTTGGCATTTAACTCCAGCGGGGGAAAGACAATCGGTCTATGGATGTTCAGACTTTGGTTGATGGAGTAACGAGATTGATATTTTGAGCATGGTGGAATTTTCATTTGTGATGTGGTGTCTCCGTCCTTGTTTGAACGCATTAAGGTTCGCCGGTGTTATGGTCTTCTTTGATTTTCCCTCGGGGCAGAGTGTTATGAAATGGTGCATGAGAAGTGGTTGTCAGAGATGGTGGTGTGTAGCGGTTTCAGAATCAAATCGATGTTTCTAATGCTAATGGCTCGAGAAAGATAACTTTCAAGGAAGCTTAGATTTGGAAGCCATTTTGTTAGTTCAGGTGCTACAGAAATGGATTTTGATTTGATGCAACATTTGGGTAGCGAAGAATGAGGGAGGACATTGAGGGAAGTATCTTGCGGTGGTTGAATTACTAGCAGGTCAAGTATGAAAAGCGGAGGTCGAGAAGTTGCTTAAAGGAGATGGTTTGACCAAAGTGGGAGTGGCAGAGTAGCATATGTATTATGTAGTAGGATAGCCACATACCTTGAGAACATTTAGAGCGATTTAGGTGGCATGGTGGAAAGTGACTAGGTCCACAGATTATATTTGGAATGGTGGTTAATGTATGGAGGAAGATTGAGTATCGCAGAAAAGAGTTTGCTTGAAATGAAGAGGGGTGTGAAGATTTGATTATCGTTTCGGATGCAATATGACTTTGAGTTTGGAAGGTATTGTTGGACTTTTAGTTGATGTCAATGGGGAAGGAACTGACTTGTACAGCTGGTGGTCAAGCATGGGCTCAGGAGGATTTACTGAACTCGTGAGAGTTGTACCCGGTACAACGTCGTTGGAAGATGTCGACATGGAATACCACAAGTGGGTTATCCCATGTGAACATGTTAGCGGTTGTGTGATTTTGGTGAGGTTTCTATGAAGAGTTCTACTTGCTACCCAACAAAAGGTTGAGTATGCGATCGTGGCTAATAATTCGGAATGTTTTATGAAACGCTTAACAAAAGACTTCGAGAAATTTGGCGGGTTACCGGTGCGAGATCATGATAATTGAGAAGGAGGAATCGTTGTGGGATGTACATTATGTGATGGTATCTTAAAGCTAAGTGGGGGAGCCCACAGTCTACAATTAAATCGCGTGGTTGTCTGCTTGTGCGATTTCTGGTTATCGATGCGTTGGTGGATTATTTATGACTAAGAAAAGAAAATATCAGGGGTAATTCGAGCAAGGAACTTGATGAATGTGTGCTATACTTCGCCTTATCAGTTCAGTTGCAGGGTTTGGGAAGACTCAGAGTTTATGCTTCTTGTGGATGTAATGTACAGGGAAAAGAATCCAGCCGGTTGCTTCTTTGTCATGTGCTAGCAGAGCGTTGGAGTTTGGTTATATTAGGGACTAGGTTAGAGTGGGTGACTGTCACGACCCAAAATTCCACCACAGGCGTTGTGATGACACTTAGTTTTTAAGACTAGGTAAGCCAATTACAATTACATTTCAAGCCATTTGTTTTTGAATTCAATACAGGTGCCAAAAACCAACAGCGAAAACAATTATGAAAACCTCCCAAGACTGGTAATACTGAGTCATGAACTCTAACTGAATACATAGAATGATCTCAAAGATCGAATACTCAATATTATTTGATTAAACTTAACAGTACAATAAAATGGAAAGACTCCAAGGGACTGCGACGATCAAGCAGCTCTACCTTGAGTCCTTGCGATCACGCTTTAACTCTGTCCAAGTCCGATATCTCCAATACGTGGCTCTGCACAAAAATATGCAGAAGTGTAGTATGAGTACACCACAGTCGGTACCTAGTAAGTATCAACACTAACCTCAGTGGAGTAGTGACGAGGTACAGTCAAGACATTCACTATAACCTGTGCAATATAGTATACAAAAATAGTAGAAAATAAATAACAATAATGGAAACACTAATTAACCAGTGATATACATAGCATGGCAATAAGAGCACCATTAATATTGCTCAACAAATAATAAATACAAGTACAACCAATTAATCGAGTCCTTCAAACATAAATCTTTTGCCTATATACTTCTCAAATAATAATCTCGAGGATATAATAATTTCCAATAAATACATTTCAAATATACTCCCTTCAAATAAGTATTTTTCAAATATAATCCTTTCAAATAAATCTTTTTCAAATATAATTCTTCAAATAAATCTCTTCCAAATATAATTATTCAAATAAATATCTTTCGAATAAAAGTCACCCTGTGACACCTCATTTCAAAATCATAAAATACGGGTCTCAGCCCACTTTCATATTTTCACGGCACCTCATGCCAATTTCTCTATCACAACCGCACGGACAACTCACGTGCCAATATCATCATCATTTAACCATGACACCTCGTGCCCACATTTCATATCACAACTGCACGGACAATTCACGTGCCAATATCATCATTATTTACTCATGGCACCTCGTTCCCACATTTTAATTCATAATCCGCTTAGCAATAGCCACAGGCTCCCAATTTCAACATAGATCAGACTATTATCAAGTTTACTGAAACAACAAGACAAGTTGCACAAGATATAAAAATAAACACAAAAAAAATCACAACATCACATAAAAATTATCAATACAATAACCCCACATCATCACATATAATCCTTGACAATAGCCACCCTTATCTCTCCTATAGCCGCCTTTATCACTCCTATAATAGCTACCCTTATCGCTCCTATATTAGCCTCCCTTATCGCTCCGTTTAATAGCCACCCTTATCTCTCCTATAGCCGCCTTTATCACTCCTATAATAGCTACCCTTATCGCTCCTATATTAGCCTCCCTTATCGCTCCGTTTAATAGCCACCCTTATCTCTCCTATAGCCGCCTTTATCACTCCTATAATAGCTACCCTTATCGCTCCTATATTAGCCTCCCTTATCGCTCCGTTTAATAGCCACCCTTATCTCTCCTATAGCCGCCTTTATCACTCCTATAATAGCTACCCTTATCGCTCCTATATTAGCCTCCCTTATCGCTCCGTTTAATAGCCACCCTTATCTCTCCTATAGCCGCCTTTATCACTCCTATAATAGCTACCCTTATCGCTCCTATATTAGCCTCCCTTATCGCTCCGTTTAATAGCCACCCTTATCGCTCCGCCCAGATAATATCCCAACACACATAACCACAATGAAATGCCACCCTTATACCCACATAATATCAACAGTGGAATGCTACCCTTATCCGCCGCATAACAGTAAACTAAATCACACAACAATTTACATGGATATTACCACAATAACACAAAACAATAATTCATATTATAAATTGCCCATAGGCCACAACCAATTTCAAAGATGCAACAAAATCAATTAATTTCACAGCAAATAGCCCAAGGTTTCACACAACGTATATAAACCTCGAAAACAACAACAAGGAAGGAAAATTAACTCAGCATGACACAACACCTTCTCTAGTCCAAATTTTTTAAAAATATATTAGTACCTCAATTTAAACTTATTTAATAAATTATTTTCATACGGAAAAATCCATAACCTAATTATTTCCAGGAAATATCAAATTAACAAACACACGAAATTCTCATAAAATGCCAAGTCGTAATCACACAAAATTATCATATAAATACAAACTCAACAAACAAAGAACGAGGCATGACAAATCAAGGATTTACTAAATTTTCATAATTTTCCAATTTAATATATAAGGATGTCTATAAACTTTTAACCGATATAGTTTGCACATATAAATCAAGTACGTACTCGTCACCTCGCGTACATGATTTTCCAATCACACAATTTTCACATAAGACTCAATGCCTAGGGAAACTTTCCCCACGCAAGGTTAGGCAAGATACTTACCTTTTTGAAGTTAGGCCGATATTCTAAAATTGCCTTCTTGCTTGAATTGACCTCCGGACAGCTCAAATCTATCCAAATTAATTCAATTCAGTCAATACTAATTATAGGAATTAATTCTATATAAAAATATTAATTTTCCAACAAAACCGAAATTTAACTCAAAAATTGCATGTCCCCATGTCTCGGAATCCGACAAAAGTCACAAAATCCGACAACCCATTCAATTATGAGTCCACCTATAATAATTTTATCAAATTCCGATAACAACTCGACCTCCAAATCTAAAATTTTCGTTTTTAAAAAGTTTTGCAAAAATCTTGATTTCTTCCATTTAAATCCGTAATAAATGATGAATATAACCACGAATTTATGAAATATAATCACTTTTGGATATAAGACACTTACCCAAGTCGAAGTCGTGAAGAAATCCTCAAAATCGCCCAAGAACCGTGCTCCAAAAATCCAAAAATGAAATGAAGGAAATGACCATTTTTGGTCCTTAAGTTTCTGCCCATCCGTCACTAAAAGCCCATTTTTCGTCATTAAAAGTTCATTTTTCGTCACTAAAAGTCCATACAACAACTTGCTTGCACCAACAGTTTATTTATTTCACTAAAAAGGCTCTAACTCCATCACACGAACTCAGAATTCGACGATTCTTGTTCCTATGAATCACAAATAGTAATACAAACCTGGTCATTCAATCGAAACTCAATTCGGAGCTCATTTGCTCAATGTGATACCAATTTCGCTCGTTAAATAATTAACCCATGTTTTGCGCTAAAAACCCAATTGCGACTTAATGAAACTAGACCAAGCTTTCCAGATCACTCCTATAATTTATTATCAAAATTTCGGAAGTCTCAAAATTTAATTTCAATCTCTAGAACTAAAAATGGACCTTTGGATCATTACATGCTTATGCTGAAAACATCAAACTCTTTCCCGACAGCCTGTAGTGTATCAACCATAACTTCTTGTACTCAACTCCAATTACCAAACGTTTTAACTTTTTGCAAACTAGATACAAAGGACTACAACTTTTATGTTTTGCTCATCGCCCAACTCCCTATAGATTGCGAGATATAAGCTCCCAAAATCAGCCTTGTGCAGCAGAAATATCTGGCGATGCACACTGTTGTAGCAAAAATTTGCAGTACTAGCTCCAGTCAATCGATCATAATGTTTTGTACAAATGTCCGAATGCTGAATGGTTTATCATTATGGAAACTAGAATCAAAGGACTACAACTTTCATGTTTTGATAATTTCCAGATTCCTTATAGATTTCGAGATATAAGCTTCTAAAATTAGCTCCGCGCATCAGAAATTTCGCACATTGCTGTAAAAATTACCAGGAGTTAAAAATGATCCGAAACCACTCCGCAACTCACTCGAGGCCCTCGGGACCTCAACCCAATACATCAAAAAGTCCTAAAATATCATACAAACTTAGTTGAAACCTCAAATCATATAAAACAACGCTAAAAGCACGAATCATACCCCAATTCAAGCTTAAGGAACTTAAGAATTTTCAACTTCTACATTCGAGGCCGAAACCTATCAAATCAATTCTGATTGGCCTCAAATTTTTCACACAAGTCAATAATGATATAACTGATCTATGAAATATTTTAGAATTGGATTCCGACTCCGATATCAAAAAGTCAATTTCCCGATCAAACTTCCCAAAAAATCGTTTTTGCCATTTCAAGCAAAAGTTCACTACGGACTTCCAAAAAGATTTTCGGACATGTTCCTAAGTCCAAAATCATAATACGAAGATATTGGAATCATCAAAACTCCATTTCAGGGTCGTTTACACATAATTCACCACCCGGTCAATTATTTCAACTTAAGTTTCCAAAATAAGAATTCAAGTCATAATACACATTTCAAAGTTGCTCGAGACCTTAAGCCACCGAACGGAATGTAAATTCTTAAAATGACAAGTCGGATCGTTACAGTGACTCTCAACAACTGTCCGAGTGGGTTCAAGAATTAGAATGCAGTGCCTAAGGACTTCTGGTCCATGGTGTGGTTAAGGATCGAGTTTTGTAGTGGATTATGAAAGGGGCTTAGAGTGTTATATGTTATCATCGGGTCTGCAGTACAGTATTAGAGGAAAGGGAGAAATAGCCTCGGATTCGTGGAAGGTCTTGCGGAATGGGTGTGCTAGTTGGAGATGCTATTATGCACTTGAGGAGGGTATGAGATGGTTCATGGGTATTGAGACGAGGTGGTCTCGAGATTCAGGTCATGCGGGATGAGTGCAGATTTAGTTCGTTATGTTTTAGAATGGAGCTATTATTATTTCTAAGGCAAGTCGAGAGTAAATTGGTAGGAGTTGGGTCGGTTATAAATGGTTGAATCAGCATGATTATGGCAATGATAAGTTCCTTCAGCGTGTGAAGTTACACATTTGGTTTGCGGTTGTACGTGCGAGCTTGACAGCCACCATAACTTGATTGATTTGGGAAGTATTTGATTCAAATGGCCTTGTTGTGTAAATGGATTTCGGAAGGGTCATGGCTGTTTAGATCACAATTTGAGGTTTGTATTTTCTGGGGTTTGGGAATTTAGTTACGTGTTACATTGGTTCTTCTGAAATGAGCTAAGTGAAATGTTTCTAGCCAATGAAGTGTTTATTCTACTGGTAGTTCAGGGGTTATGATGAATTCTTGTATTCTCGTGTAGCGGCATGATAGGTGCATTGAGCGGCATGGGAATTTGAAAGTTGAGGATCAAGGTTGCGGTTCGATGTTGACAAGAATGTCACGAGCTCGGATGAGCATGGGAGAATTCAGATGTTCAGAGTAAGTTGACATTTTCTTTAGTGTCACCTAAGAACGACGTTCTACCTAGGCGGAAGGTCGTGGGAGCGTACCCTATGGGGAGATTTGTTAAGTGTGACATATTAGTCACTTGATTGTTAAAGATTTAAACCAAGTACGGAGATTTTTGAAACTATCATTAATGTGAGAGTTTATGCCTGGAAGGCGCTCCATTCCTTTGGTCGTGGCCCTCAGATGCATTATTCCGACCAACTAGCCTACAGTGCACCACCAACTCCTATTAGTGCACCTCCACTCTAGAGTTATCAGGGTGGTTATTCAGGTCGACAGGGTCAGTATCAGGGTCAGCAGTCACAGCAGCCGAGATTATGTTATACTTGTGGTGATCCGAGGCACATTGCCAGATTTTGCCCTCGGGCAATGGGCAACTCATAGCATCAGAGTTCTCGTGCCATGGTTCCGGCACCAGTTGCTGCACCACCTGCTCAGCCAGCCAGAGGCAGGGGTCAGGCAGCCAGAGGTAGGGGCCAGACAGTTAGAGGTGGAGCTCAGGCCGTTAGAGGTGGAGATTAGCCAGCTAAAGGTCATCCCACGGATGTAGTTCAGGGTGGTAGGGCCCAGTCCCGGTGTTATGCTTTCCCAGCCAGGCCTGAGGCTGAGTCATCTGACGCTGTTATCACAGGTACTGTTTCAGTTTGCAGTAGAGATGCTTCATTTTTATTTGATCCAAGATCTACTTACTCTTATGTGTCATCCTATTTTGCTTCCTATTTGGTTGTGCCCTGTGATTCTTTGAGTGCTCCTATATGTGTCCACACCAGTGGGAGATGCTATTGTTGTAGATCGTGTTTACTGTTCGTATGTGGTCACCATTGGGAGTCTTGAGACTCGTGTAGATCTTCTACTTCTTGACATGGTTGATTTTGATGTCATACTGGGTATGGATTGGCTGTCACATTATTATGCTATATTAGATTGTCACACCAAGACGGTGACCTTAGCCTTGCAAGGGTTGCCTCGATTAGAGTGGAGAGGAAATCTTGGCCATTCTACAAGCCGGGTTATCTCTTATGTGAAGGCTCGGCATATGGTCGAGAAGGGGTGTCTAGCTTATTTAGCCTATGTCCACGATTCTAGTGCGGAGGTTCATTCCATAGATTTGGTTCCAGTTATTCATGAGTTTCTAGAAGTGTTTCCTGCAGACCTACCGGGGATGCCACCCGACAGGGATATTGATTTGGCTCCAGGCACTCAACCTATTTCCATTCCTCCATATCGCATGGCCCCTCCAGAGTTGAAAGAATTGAAGGAGAAGTTGCAAGATTTTCTTGATAAGGGATTCATTAGACCTAGTGTCTCGCCCTGGGGTGCACCTGTGTTGTTTGTGAAGAAGAAAGATGGATCGATGAGGATGTGTATAGATTATCGGCAGTTGAACAAAGTCACCACCAAGAACTAATATCCATTGCCGAGGATGGATGACTTATTTGATCAGCTTCAGGGTGCCAAAGTGTTTTCAAAGATTGATTTGAGATCTGGCTACCATCAGTTGAGAATTAGGGCATCCGATGTTCCTAAGATAGCTTTTTGGAATCGGTATGGGCATTATGAATTTCTAGTGATGTCATTTGGGCTGACAAATGCCCCAGCAGCATTCATGGATTTGATGAACCGGGTGTTCAAACCTTATTTGGATTCCTTTGTGGTTATGTTTATTGATGATATCTTGATCTACTCCCACAGTTGAGAGGAGCATGAGTAGCACCTTCGGATCGTTCTTCAAACTCTGAAAGACAACCATTTATATGCTAAGTTCTCAAAATGCGAGTTTTGGTTGAGTTTAGTTGCTTTCTTGGGTCACGTTGTATCAACAAAGGGTATTCAGGTGGATCCCAAGAAGATTGAGGCAGTCCAGAATTGGCCTAGACCCACATCAGCTACAGAGATCCGTAGTTTCCTGGGTTTGGCAGGCTATTACCGTCGATATGTGGAAGAGTTTTCATCCATAGCAGCCCCGTTGACCAGATTGACCTAGAAAGGTGCCCCGTTCAGGTGGTCAGACGAGTGTGAAGTGAGCTTTCAAAAGCTCAAGACAGCTTTGACTACGACACCGGCATTGGTGTTACCCACAGGTTCAGGATCTTATACAGTATATTGTGACGCATCTCGTATTGGTCTGGGTGCAGTATTGATGCAGGGTGGCAAGGTTATTGCATATGCTTCAAGGCAGCTAAAGGTTCACGAGAAAACTTACCATGTTCATGATCTAGAGCTGGCAGCCATTGTTCACACGCTGAAGATTTGGAGGCACTATCTTTACGGCATGCCATGTGAGGTATTCACTGATTATCGGAGCTTGCAGTATTTGTTCAAGCAGAAGGAACTCAATTTGAGGCAGAGGAGGTGGCTGGAGCTATTGAAAGACTATGATATCA
>AWOL01S0003311.1:221915-267298 GCA_000715115.1 Nicotiana otophora
AGAAAGTCAGTTAGTATGGGTAGCCTTGCATATATTCCAGTTGGTGAGAGACCGCTTGCATTGGATGTTCAGGCCTTGGCCAACCAGTTCGTGAGGTTAGATGTTTCTTAGCCCAGCCGTGTTCTAGCTTGTACAGTTGCTCGGTCTTCTTTTTTTGAGCGCATCAGAGATCAGCAGGATGACGATCCTCATTTACTTGTCCTTACAGACATAGTGCGGCACGGTGGTGCCAAGTAGGTTACTGTTGGAGATGACGGAGTTATGAGGATGCATGGTCGTATTTGTGTGCCTAATGTGGATGGACTTCGTGAGTTGATCCTTGAAGAGTCCCATAGTTCCTGGTAATCTATCCATCCGGGCGCCGCCAAGATGTATCAGGACTTGAGGCAGCATTATTGGTGGAGGCGAATGTAGAAGAACATAGTTGCCTATGTAGCTCGGTGCCTAAATTGCCAGCAGGTAAAGTGTGAGCATCAAAGACCCGGTGGTTTACTTCAGAGGTTAGATATTCCTGAGTGGAAGTGGGAGCGTATCACTATGGACTTTGTTGTTGGACTCCCACGGACTCAGAGGAAGTTCGATGCAGTTTGGGTCATTGTGGATAGGCTGACTAAGTCAGTGCATTTCATTCCTGTGGCAGTTACCTATTCCTCAGAGCGGTTGGCAGAGATTTATATTCGTGAGATCGTCCGTCTTCATGGTGTACCCATGTCTATCATTTCCGATCGAGGTACGTAGTTTACCTCGCACTTTTGGAGGCTAGTTCAGCGTGAGTTGGGTACGCGGGTTGAGTTGAGCATAACATTTCATCCTCAGACGAACGGGCAGTCCTAGCGTACTATTTAGATCTTTTAGTGGTGCCAACAAAATAAGATGATGTGAGATAGATTATAAAATGAGATTTCATTCAATTGTTCCAAAATTATTTCAAAAATAGAATTGCCTAAAAGCTTATGTACTCAATTCATGCCCACATGTGGCTGGTTTTAACTAATGTTATGCTTTGTAAGTATTTTTCATGTGTTTTGCGTTCTTACATATTCGTGAGTGAAAATTGTATATTGCCCTATTTGGGAAAAAGTATTTCAAGAATAAATGGTGTGCTACTTATTTATGATTTTAACTTGCACTTCGATTGTCAATTATTTTATTCTATTTCTTGAAAAGAAATCTATTGTGTTTATAGCTTTCATTTCTAACGATCTTAAAGTTGTGATTTTCGAAATATTATATATGTTGATATTTATGATGATGATCCAAGGAAGGAAAAATATGAAAGTGTGGAATTTGAAATACGGTCATCGTGACGTGAATAAAAAATCTCGTGAATGGCCAAAAGAGCCAAGGAATATTGTTGTTGATTTTGGTTGAAAATACTAGTGAAGATTTATACAATGTGACAAATGATGAGGAAAATATATTTGTGCTTTTTTTCCCCTTGCGTATAAACCAAAAATATTTTTGGGAGTATCATTAGTAAACCAAGGAAGGGTGGGTCATAAGGCCCATACCCGAAACTACACGTGCCGGTATAGGAGTGGATTATGATTATTCCCCTTATTTGGGACGAGATTATTCCCTTAATTGGGATGAGATTGAAAATAGCTGTGAACTGGAAAAGTCAATCCACACGGCATATGTGGGAAGGCGGCCTAGCTGATCGGGTGGAGATCGGATGCCATGTTGCACACATGATGGTACTACTCTTGGTAACACTTTTCTTTCGCACCACATGTCAAACCACATTGTTCGTGGGGAGATGGCGTAGCCAATCGGGCGTGATCGGACTCCTTGCTAAAAATACGGTGGTATATCAGTGCTAATGATCTCCCAGCCAAAAATATATATTATTTTCGCATTTTGAAATTTTTTGTGTTTTAACTGGGCATTTGGATATTGTTGATTGTGACTTGTTGTTTCTATGGTTTTTCCTTTCTTATATTGGCATTCTATTTTGAAAGAGGACATTTAGCTTTACATACTAGTATTATTCCATATGTACTAACATCCCTTTTTGCAGGGGCGTTGCATCTTCAATGGATGTAGGTGGTTCATCAGTGGGCAACTTTGGTCCTCGTTAGCAGTTACTCCCTATTCATCAGGTTTTGGTGAGCCCTACTCTATTCCGGGCCTGGTGTCATTTGATGTTGTACTGTGTATTTTAAGGTATAGCTGGTGCCTTGTTGCCGGCATTTCCATATTACTCATCCGTTGTACTTAGAGGCTCCATAGACAGGTTGTGGGTGGCATATGATGTTGGGAATTAAACTAGTAAGTGTTGGTATTTGGGCGAACATGTTTTCATCATATCAGTAAACTTGTTATATTTTGAAAATCATAAATGAATATCCGTTAGTAATGGAAAAGATTGTGGAACACTTGAGACTATTCTCATGTCTATCATTTGCACTGGTTATTATATTGTTAATGTGCAAGGTTGGGTAGAAGGCATCTATCAGGCTTGCTTAACCGGGGTATCTCGGTTGAGCGCCGGTCGCGCTCCCCGAGGTCGGAGCGTGACATTAGCATGTGATATTTGGGGATTTTTAATTGTTATTTTGTTAAAGGATAATTTAATTGTTGCCTCTTATTCAATTATTGATGTTGTATTTCATGCATATTTAATATTCTTGTACATTATGTATATTGCCCACTAGTAAGTGTCGATGTCGACCCCTTGTCACTACTTCACCGAGGTTAGGCTAGATACATATTGGGTACACGTTGTTTGCGTACTCACGCTACACTTCTGCACATATAGTGCAGGTTCTGAGGAAGGTGCAACTGGAGTTCGTCCAGGCGCACATCACATTATCCGGAGGCCTAGTGGTGAGCCTCTTCTAATGCTTTGTTCTGTAGCACCCGTATCCTTCTCTTGTTATGTTTATCATTTCTGTCTATTCTGTTTCAGATAGTAGTTTTTAGGGAGTTTGTATATTCTACTAGATACTCGTGCACTTGTGACACCGGATTTTAGGAACCTTTAGTAGATGCTCATGGTTTTGATTATTAAATTCACAATCTTACTCTCATGTTTAGTTTATGCTTTATATTACTACGATTACTTGACATTTGTTTATGTATTAAATAAAAATCAAAGACTATAAAAATATTAAAAATGAGCAATTAAATGGGTAGTTTACTGTTAGCTTGCCTAGCGGCGATGTTGGGCACCATCACGACCTATAGTAAAAATTGGATCGTGACATCTACTATCCAGCGGAGAAAACATATAGGATACGAGGTTGAAATGATTATGTAGGTAACTGAACCTACGACCACAAAGAAATCAATTCAATAATCCTAAATCACTACCATGCAATTTATTCATCTGAGCTTACTTATATCAATATTATAGATCACGAACGTTATGAGTATGCCCTCTCAGCAGAAGATAAGATTCGGTTATACAGGCCCATTTCAGAAGTAGAAATACATAGGGCCATTAATTCCTTCAAACCTCTTAAAGCCCTCGGGCCAGATGGGCTTCATCTAATATTTTTTCAAAAACACTGGAATGCCACTAGGTCTGCTGTAATTCAAAATTGTAGAAATGCTTTTGCATCCTCAGTTATCCCTAGTGAGATAAATACCACCTTTATCACGCTTATTCCAAAAGTAAAAAACCCTGAACATATATCTCAATATAGACCAATCAGATTAAAAACTCAGATTAAAAACATCAATGAAATACAAAATAGCCATTTTTCAACACTCAGATTAAAAACATCAATGAAATACAATTTGTATATGCACAGGAGGATATCATATTCAATGGCTTTGGAATACATTCGCAGTGAAAAGTGCACTTTGAAGGGCCATTTAGGCAATCAAGTGTGCGCAAATGCAGGAAATGGCTATGTTTGTAATAGGCTAGTTCGTATACAATCTTTAGACTTTCTATTTCATATTTTACTAGATCACTTTGTAATATCAGTTTTGGGTATCTCAAGCCCAAAATTGATAATAGGACCTATGTGGCAGTCATATATTATAGTCTTACACATCGTAAGATAACATGCTACTTTGTTTTATTGCTTTTATTTAAAACAAATATAGACCAATCAGCCTCTGCACCACTGTTTATAAATCCATAACGAAGATTATTGTTAATAGAATTTGTCCATTCCGTAAACATCTAATTAGTCCTAACCAATGCAATTTCCTTTCGAGAAGAAGGGCTGTTGATTACCAATTCTAGGGCGTTATCTAAGATTGATTTGAGGTCTGGGTACCACCATTTGAAGATTCGGGACTCGGATATTCTGAAGACCGCATTCAGGACCTGCTATGGTCACTAAGAGTTCCTTGTGATATCTTTTGGGCTGACCAATGCCCCACTAGCATTCATGCATCTGATGAATAGTGTATTCCAGTGATATCTTGATTAGCTTATGATAGTATTTATTGATGATATCCTGGTGTACTCTCGTAGTCAGGAGGAGCACGCACAACATTTGAGGATTGTACTACAGAGGTTAAGAGAGGAGAAGCTTTATTTCAAGTTCTCCAAGTGTGAGTTTTGGCTCAGTTTGGTGGCGTTCTTGGGGCACGTGGTGTCCAGTGAGGGGATTAAGGTAGATACGAAGAAAATAGAGGCGGTTTAGAGTTGGACCAGACCATCTTCAGCTACTGAGATTCAGAATTTCTTCGCTTGGCCAGATATTATCGTTGCTTCATCAAGGGTTTCTCATCCATTGCAGCGCCTTTTACCAGGTTGACCCAAAAGGGTTCTCTATTCAGGTGGTCGGATGAGTGTGAGGAGAGCTTTCAGAAGCTCGAGACTACATTGACCACAACTCCAGTTCTAGTTTTGCCTTCAGTATTGGGTTCTTATACAGTGTATTGTGATGCTTCTCAGATTGGTATTTGGTGTGTCTTGATGCAGGAGGGTAGAATGACTGCTTATGTTTCATGCCTGTTGAAGCCTCATGAGAAGAACTACCATGTTAATGATTTGGAGTTGGCAACCATCGTTCATGCATTAAATATTTGGAGGCATTATCTCTACGATGTGTCTTGTGAGGTATTTACGGATCATCGGAGTCTCCAGCACTTGTTCAAGAAAAAGGAATTAAATTTAAGGCAATGGAGATGGTTGAAGCTACTAAAAGACTATGATATTACTATTTTGTATCATCCCAGGACGGCCAATGTGGTGGCCGATGCCTTGAGTAGGAAGGCGATGAGTATGGGTAGTCTTGCATTTATTCCTATTGGTGAGAGATTGCTTGCAACAGATGTTCAGGACATGGCCAATCAGCTCGTGAGGTTAGATGTTTTGGAGCCTAATCGAGTTCTAGCTTGTGTGGTTTCTCGGCCTTCCTTATATGATCTCATCAAAGAGTGTTAGTATGATGACCCCCATTTGTTTGTCCTTAAGGGCACGGTTCAGCACGGTGATGCAAAGGAGGTTTCTATTAGGGATGATGGGGTGTTGCGGATGTAGGGTCGGATTTGTGTGCCCAATTTAGATGGGTTACGTGAGTTGATTCTTGAGAAGGCCCATAGTTCGCTGTATTCCATTCATTCGGGTGCCGCAAAGATGTATCAGGACTTGAAGCAACACTATTGGTAGAGGAGGATAAAGAAAGATTTAGTGCGATTTGTAGCTCAGTGCTAGAATTGTCAGCAGGTGAAGTACGAGCATCAGAGGCCGGGTAGTCTGCTTCAGAGGCTTGAGACTCCAGAGTGGAAATGGGAGCGGATCACCATGGACTTTGTAGTTGGGCTCCCATGGACTTCGAGAAAGTTTGATGCTATTTGGGTGATTGTGGATCGGTTGACCAAGTCTGCATTTCATTCCAGT
Source organism: Nicotiana otophora (assembly GCA_000715115.1). Taxonomy (NCBI): domain Eukaryota; kingdom Viridiplantae; phylum Streptophyta; class Magnoliopsida; order Solanales; family Solanaceae; genus Nicotiana; species Nicotiana otophora. The sequence goes on from AWOL01S0003311.1 coordinate 227,725, forward strand.
TAGTACCTCCTATTCTTCGGAGCGGTTGGTTGAGATCTATATCCGAGAGATTGTTCGCGTTCACGGTATGCCAGTGTCCATCATTTCAGATCGGGGCACACAGTTCACATCGCAGTTTTGGAGAGCAATGCAGCGAGAGTTAGGCACACTGGTTGAGTTGAGTACAACATTCCACCCTCAGACAGACGGACAATCCGAGTGCACTATTCAGATATTGGAGGATATGCTACGCGCTTGAGTAATGTATTTCGGAGGTTCTTGAGATCAGTTTCTTCCGCTTGCAGAGTTTGCCTACAACAACAGCTACCAGTCGAGTATTCAAATGGCTCCGTATGAGGCCTTGTATGGGAGGCAGTACCGGTCTCCAGTTGGTTGGTTTGAGCCGGGTGAGGCTAGGATATTGGGTACTGACTTGTTTCAGGATCCTTTGGACAAGGTTAAGTTGATTCAGGATTAGCTTCACATGGCATAGTCTGGACAGAAGAGTTACACCGATCGGAAGGTTGGTGTTGTTGCCTAAATAGTGGGGGAGAAGGTACTACTTAGAGGTTTGCCCATGAATGGTGTTATAAGGTTCGGTAAGAAGGGAAAGTTGATACCTCGGTATATTGGGTCTTTTGAGGTGCTTAAGAAGATTGGGGAGGTGGCTTACAAGCTGGCATTGCCACCTAGTTTGTCGAGTGTTCATCTAGTGTTTCATGTTTTCATGCTCCAGAAGTATTTTGGTGATCCGTCTCATGTTTTGGACTTCAGCACAATTCATTTAGATGGGGATTTGACTTATGATGTGGAACCGGTGGCCATTTGGATCGGCAGGTTCGAAAGTTGAGGTCGAAGAATATAGATGCAGTGAATTCGTAGTGGAGAGGGCAGCCAGTTGAGGAGGCTACCTTAGAGATCAAGCGGGAGATGCGGAGCAAATATCCACGACTATTTGAGACTCTAGGTATGATTCTAGACCCGTTCGAGGACGAACTTTTGTTTAAGAGGGTAGAATATAATGACTTTGCTGGCCGTTTTGAGTTTCGTATTACCGTTCCCCCATTTATTTCTTATTCTATGCTCATTTGTTGGTACGTGACTTTTCAGGGTGGTTGGTTTGGTTTTAGGGATGTTTCGGAAAGAATTAGGACACTTAGTCCCAAGGTAGGAAGCTTAAGTTGAAAGAGTTGACCGATATTGACTTATGTGTAAATGGCTCTGGAATGGAGTTTTGAAGGTTCCGATAGCTTCGTATGGTAATTTTGGACTTAGGAGTATGTCCGGATATTGATTTGGAGGTCCGTAAGTGATTTTAGCTTTGAATTGACGAAAGTTGAAAAAGTTGAAGTTTGGAGAGTTGAGAAGTTTAATCGAGAGTTGATTTTGTGGTTACTGGCTTGGATTTTGGTTCCGGAAGTTAGTATAGGTCCGTTGTGTCATTTATGACTTGTGTACAAAATTTAAGGTCAATCGGAATTGGTTTGATAGGTTTCGGCATCGATTGTAGAAGTTAGAAATTCATTAGTTTCAATAGGCTTGAATTGGGGTGCGACTCGTTTTTTTATATTTTTGACGTAATTTGATGTTTCGACTAAGTTCGTATCATTTTTAGACTTGTTTGTATGTTTGCATGGGGTTCCGGGGGCCTCAGGTAGATTTCGGATGGTTAATGAATCCTTTTTGGACTTGGAACATTTCTGAGAATTTGCTGAAGTTCTAGTGTCATCACTCCTGCGGAGGGGTGGCCGCATGTGCGGTGGGGTCGTCGCAAGTGCGAGATTAGTGGTGATGGCCTGGGAGTGCAGCTGCGAGGGGTATTCCGCATCTGCGAGATCGCAGATGCAGAAATTGGCCAAGAAAGCCTGGGAGCACATAAACAGACTCGGTCCGCAGGTGCGGGTGCACAGAAGCGCTTGAGGCCCGCGGAAGCGGAAGCGCATGTGCGATACTTGGACTGCAGAAACAAAACCTGTTGGCTTGAGTTAAATCCGCACCTGCGATTTCTGCAGGTGCGGAGCCGCAGAAACGGCTACTGGTCCGCAAAAGCGAAAGTCGCTGGGCAGAAATAGAAGTTCGCGAGGGGTTTTAATTCATTCTTCACCTTTTGACCTAGAGAGCTCGGTTTGTGGCGATATTTTGAGGGATTTTCAAGGAAGTTATCGGGGTAAGTAATTCTAACTCGGATTTGGCTATTATATATGAATCCATTGTTAGTTTTGTCATTTAATTAGTGGTTTGAGTTGGAAATTTTGAGGAGAAATGGTGAAACTTCATAGACCAAATTTTGGAGATTTAAAGGCTATTTGTGGTTGGATTTGAATAATTTTAGTATGGTTGGACTTGTTATTAAATGGGTGTTCGAATTTTATAACTTTTGTTAGATTCTGAGACGGGGACCGAGGTTAACCTTTTGGGTTGACTTGTTGACTTTAGTCAAAGATCTTATTTGGAATCAATTTCTATAGCATTTGTTGATAGTATTACATTCTTTTTAGCTAGATTCGAGCCTTTAGGAGGTCGATACGTGTGGGGAGGGCTTGCTAGCGGAGTGATTTGATTTGCTTGAGGTAAGTGTCTTATTTAAACTCGATTGAAGCACTAGTTGCCTGAATTATTGTGATAGCTACGTGCTATTGGCTGCGCACATGCGTGGGGATGAACCCATGTGCGGGCACCGAGATTATTTATTCATGTTTGGGTTGTGCTCGGGCTCTTATAAGCCTAGAATTTGACTGTTAAGCCTTAAGCCATGATGCTTCGCACATTTGTAACATTGTTATGAACTCTTTGAGCCACGATTGAGGTTACGTAGGGGTTTAATCCCTCAATGAACTGATAAATATTATTCTTTGATGAAATTTTTCGGTTTGAGCTATGACAGTACGCTTGCACATGCCTATACTTTAGCATGTCGTTTATACCAGTACAGGAGCACGATATGTGTTATTCACTCATTTCATACATGTGTACTTGTTTATTTGCTCCTATATGGTGTGATTGGATTGTGTGCCTGTGACCACGCCAGGCGGATTGAGATGTTATGTCCGTGACCAAGATGGTGAATTGTGTTATTATGCTCGTGATCACGCCGGGCAGATTGTGTTGTTATGCTTATGACCACGCCAGACGGATTGTGTTGTTATGCTTGTGACCATGCCGGACGAATTATGTTATTATATCTGTGATCATGCCGGGCGGATTGTACTGTTATGCCTGTGACCACGCCGGTGAGTTATGATATTGAGCATATGATCACGCCAGGCTGGTAACATGTTGAATTGGCCGTGCTTGTGTATGGATATGGATCCATCCTTTTAGGGTCACCCTCTTAGGTTTCTCTCTTGATGGTGTACACACGGTTATTGAGAATACTGACCAGTGATTTTGGAACGGATATGGAAAGTTGAGGGAAATCTGGCCAGTATTTGTTGGATTTGCATTTCATTTTTACTTGCAATTTCCTTGATCATTTATTTAATTTAATTGTTCACCTCTATATGCCATGATATTGTCTGAGCAAAGTATTTGAGAAACTGTACACATATACGCATATATGTTTTCTCACTAAACTTGATGATTTGATTTTAATATTGTTCTGTACCGGAATTAAAGAGGAAACTACACAGGTGATAGCTAGTATCATTAATAATTTGTTCTCCTTTTACCTTTCTGTGTTTATTTACGATATTTGTTAAGTACATTGGGTCGGTTTTACTCATACTATACCCTGCACTTCGTGTGCAGATCTAGGTACTTCTGGGCACGACGGATGTTAGCTTTGGAGCTTTATCTATTGGGAGACTATTGAGGTAGCTGCCTTGGCATCCGCAGACCTTGACTCTCCTTCTTTTCAGTTATTAGTATTATTCTATCTTTCTAGCCAGTGTCTTAGCAGTCAGACTATGTTGCCATTTAGATGTCCATGTACTTAATGACACCTGGATTTTGGGAAATTTTATATTGAGTTGCGGTATTTTCTTATCAGTTATTATGAGATTTTACTGTTTAAGCTTATTTCTGTATGTTTTAAATTAAAGATGCATGGTTATTTGTGAGTGTCGTCTTGCCTGGTATTGCGACAGGCGCCATCACGACATGTGTGATTTTAGGTAGTGGCAATAGATATGCTCCTACCTAAATGCTGACCTTCAAACCATCAAGCTTAACAACATTCTACAACACATAATTAAAAATTAAGAAGCTTTTACGAGCAGTAGCTACAACAAGTACTTACAAATGGCCTTGAAAGCTTTCTTGGTTATTGCTGTTATTAGCATGGTTCTTGCTCCAGTAATGTCAACTGATCATTGGGTAGGGGATGATCAAGGTTGGAAGCTCAACTTTGCCTACAAAACATGGGCGGAAAGCAAAGAATTACATGTTGGAGATAAGCTCGGTATGTTATTTAGCCTCTTCTTAACGATGTACCTTTGACAAGAGTGGGTTGCTCTAGTGGTGAGAACCCTCCACTTTCAACCAAGAGGGTTGTGAGTTCGAGTCACCCCAAAAGTAAGGTAGGGAGTTCTTGGAGGAAAGAAACCGAGGGTCTATCGGAAACAACCTCTCTACCCTAGGGTAGGGGTAAAGTCTGCGTACAAACTATCCTCCTCAGACCCCACTAGTGGGTTTATACTGGGTTGTTGTTGTTAACGTTGTACCTTAGTTTTTGATAAGGATATATATGTATTTCACTTATATATGTATACAAATATTAGTGTATTTTTACATAGGTGGTAATGTGACTTTTTTTTTATGTTACTAGTATACTTTTTCTGTGGACGGTTATTTACAATTATCTTAATTTTAAGTGATTTAATAGAGTAAAAATTCTTTTATTACGTATAAAAGTTAAACTCTACATATTATGCTTAGTGTTTCTTCAACCTATCAAAAAGCTAATAATACACAAAAGCAAGGTTTAATTTTGGGATCATAATGAAAATTATTTTTTGTGGTGCATACAATTTTCAAGTACAAGGATGGAGCTCACAATGTGTTCAAAGCAGATCTGATATCATTCTAAGACTGTCCACCGGCAACTACTACTACATCCTTCAACGCTGGAAATGATGTGATTGAGCTGATATCTCCTGGAAAGAAATGGTACTTCTACGGATAAGCGATCATTGTGACCTTAGCATGAAAGTTGCTATTAACGTTGTGCCCGAAGTGGAATCTCCTTCTACTGCACCTTCAAGTACCCCTGGCTTATCTGCTGCTTCTTGAATAGGATAAAATCGGTTCATAGTAAATACTCGCATAATATAGCAACACGTGGAACCAGAGACAGACAGAAGATAAGACAGGTAGAAACCAAGATCGGGGACAGCAGTTTCAGTTGACACCAGGAGACTCCCGAAAGGAATACTGCTAATAAAGACAAATGAATGCATGCCACGATAGCATTGAATGAAGATTATTCTGCGATATTAAATACACAAACTATTATAGAGAATTATGGCATTCATAGCCTACCGCTACACATTCTTCAATGGCCTCCATAATTGTCATTTAAGAGAGGTTTGATCCTAGGACCTTGTTCCCTAGATGCAACTATAAATAGTGATTTCAATAGCCATTGCAAGGGGACAAATTTTCTGATGAACTTATGCTATATACTATTCAAAAGCTCAATAACATTTCATTTCTTGCTTATTAATATTGCTATTACAGCATTCAGAAGCCCCGCTTCTGGAATCAAGCTATTCATTGTCTTATCTGGATTTCAACACTAAGCCATGTATTTTATTTAATTTATTTATCATTTTGGGATCAAATCGATTCGCTTGTCTATAAACCACGTTACAAATTTAACTGTACCAGTTTACGAGTAAACAATTTATCCTTACATCTATTACTAACCCGTTTAATTCTTTGTTTCTTAGCAAAAAATTGTAAGAAAATGGCAGATAACAATGTCAACATCACGCCCAAGATAAAGAGGTATCGGGCTCCCGTGACTCCACCTACTCCAGACTGTCCGAATATAATTGCAATGTCAGCGTAGTGGAACTAGTGTCGGCTATAAGGAACATTAAGGAAACATGGTTTCCGAGGCCGATAAGATCCGACCCTAGTCAGAGGGATCCTAATCTATGGTGCGAGTACCATGGGACCAACGACCACCGAACCGGGGACAGCCGACATCTGCGCGAGGAGGTGGCGGCATTGCTGAAAAATGACCATCTCAGAGAATTATTAAGTGACCGGGCTAAGAATAACTACGGCCATAACCAGGATAACACGGAACCCTCAAAAGCACGAGAAGATCCTGTAATGACCCGACCGGTCGTTTTACTTTTTAGATTTTCGTTTCCCTAAATAAGACTCCCTATATATTTTTTTACCGTTTTATGACTTGCGGGGACGGTTAGTTTGGGATTTGGAAAGGTTCGGATTAACATCGTAACCCTTAGTTCCTTAATACTGGCTTTAAAGGGGTAAGTTTGACTTGGTCAACATTTCTAGTAAATTTGGTTTGTAGTAGGCGCATTGAAAGTTTTAAAGTTCTTTAAATTTGGTTTGGAGTAGATTTTGGTGTTATTGAGGTCCATTTGAGATTTCGAGACTGGGAATAGTTCTATATGGTAATTTAAGACTTGCAAGCAAAAATTGGTGTCATTCCGAGTAGTTGAAGTATGAATCGGCATGTTCGGAGTAAGTTGGAAGGATTTGAAGTTTATAAGTTGATTCTATTGGTTTTGGGTTGCCATTCTTAGCTTTAATGTTGTTTTCCGCGTTCTGAGGGTGCAAGCAAGTCCGTATTATGTTTACAAACTTGTTGGTATGTTGGACGGGGCCTCGAGGCTCCGGATGCCATTCGGACGATGTGCGGAAGTCGTTTGGCCTTGGGCGAACAGCTGAAGCATCAAGCTTCTGGTGCAGTCACACCCGCGGAGGGCCAGTCACAGGTGCGAGCTCGCAGAAGCGAGCGTATGGCTGCAGAAGCGGTTTTGGAAGAGTTGACTGTGGATGCAGAAGCGGCGAGGGTTTCGCAGAAGCGGCTTCGCTTCTGCGAGGGAATAACCGTAGGTGCGAAGGGGGCCGGCCAGGCCTGAGCCGCAGAAGCGGGCTCGCAGATGCGATTTCCTCTCTGCAGGTGCAGCCAGTGCTGGGTCTGGAGCATTCCGCCGAAGCGGACCTTAGTCCGCAAAATCGGCGCCGCAGATGCGGCCCATTGTCCGTATATGCGAGAATGCTGGAGGAAGTGAGGTTCATTTAATACGGGACTTAGGCTATTTTGACTTTTTTCTTTCACTTCTTGGGCGATATTGGAGCTTCTTTGAGAGGGGTTTTCACCTAGCTATTGGAGGTAAATAATTTCTATCCAATGTAAGTTAAATACTTAGATTATGGGTATATTTTAACATTACAAATTATGAAAATCATGGATTTCGATGAAAAACTTAGGTTTTGATAAAAATGGGATTTAACCACGAAAATGGTTATGGGATTGGGTAAAAATTATATATTTGAGTTCGTGAGGTTATGGGTAACAATTATCTTCGAAATTTCCCGAATCCGGGCACGTAGGCCCAGGGGTGAAATTTTGAGAATCTTCCAATTTGGATTGGGTAATCACTCTAATAGTTAAATTATGAACTTTGGAACATGTACTGATTAATTTATACAATATTTGACTAATTTTAGATTTTTCAGCACCGAGTTGAGGCTTTAGAGTGAATTCGAGGCCGGAAAGCGAACTTTGAAACGAGGTAAGTCTCTTGTCTAATCTTGTAAGAGGAAATTTATCCCATAGGTAATTTAAATTAATATTTGCTTCTAGTTGTGGGGGCTACGTAATCACAAGGTGATGAGAGTCCGTGCGTAGCTACTAATTATGCCTATGTCCGGGTAGTTTAAGACCCAGATCATGAAATACTTGAAATGTTTGCACCCTACTTGTTAATTAAAGTGCCTAAATTATATTGGAACTTTATAGAGGAATTGTAAAAGACCGAATTTCACTTACTTGAGTTTTGGCGTGTTACTTGACCGTTAATGAGAATTGTGCTTCTTTGTGTACTGGCCTTGTAATAACTTTTAAACCAAACATTTATAAAATATCATCTCTACTTGTGGAGAGGTCCGAACACCTCAGCAGTGGATAGATGCATCTATGGTTCATGCCGCACGACCCTTGGCAGTGTACACATTATTCTGGATCAGGTCATACGACCTTGGCATAATTGTGCATGATAATACTCAGAGTTTAATTATATTTGATATTATTTCATGGCTTGAGAGGTTAAAATTATATAAGAAGGAAATTGACTTGAGATTTACCATTGTGAAAGGATTACTTATTTTCATGCTTGTTATTGAGTTATTATTATTATTTACATAACTCATGATTATTTAGGATTTCTGTATTTTTACTGTTAGCCCATAGTAAGTGTTGATGTATACCCCTCGTCACTACTTCTTCGAGGTTAGACTAGATACTTACTGGGTACATGTTATTTATGTACTCACACTATACTTCTGCACTAACCGTGCAGGATCTGAGGCAGGTGCATCTGGCAGTCTTACCGGCGCGCACCCCCGTTACCCTGAGGCCTAGTGGTGAGCTTCTTCCTGAGCCGTCCTACAGCATCTTGAGTCTCTCTTTTGCACTTATTTCTGTCTATTTTTATTTCAGATAGTAGTTAGAGTTTTGTATAGTTTACTATTTACTATACACTTATGGCACCAGGTCGCGGCTCACATACTAGTAGACTTTATGGGTTTAGAGTATTTATATCACTATGATTGCACTCAGTTGCTTTCATTTTATTTATTAAATTTTTTACTTCTTAATCTCGTAATGGAATTTAATTACTTGGAAACTTATTAAAAAGAGTAATCACATAGTTAGTTCGCCGTTGGCTTGCCTAGCGGCGACGCTGGGCGCTATCACAGCCTATAGGAGAAATTGGGTCGTGACAGATCCCCCTCGTCTAACGATCAACGTGATTTTCAGGGAGAACTAGATTAATGGTGTAACCTTTTCGGAAGCAAAAAAGACAAAGGTATCGGTGACTGATGGTAGGCTAGAAACTCGTGTTTTAGTTGTAGTATTGCACTCAAATCACTGCATTTTACTGGTGTTGAACTTTAAATGGTAGTGTTTTTGGACTTATTGGCTGTTTTATGCCTTATAGGGGTGATTCCAAGTTATGTGGCTATGGTAGAGCTAATCCGAGCTATTTGGAGCTTTGAAGTCTGAGTAGAAGCCCAAGCAATTAAGTCGGGATATCGTTCGGGGGTTGAAGACCAAGTCCAGATGTCAAAAACTGGAAAAGCAAATTTACTCTAAGAAAAATGCACTGCCGCTCCACGGCAGTACAAAATGTACCTAAAATTTCATTTGCAACATGTTCTGGAAATCGTCAGAGGCGCGCAACATGCGGCGCGATAGCTCAATTTCCTTAGAGTATTTCTTATTTTCGCTAATTAAGGGTAGTTTCATCCGGGGGTTGTTTTGGACTTCGGTTTTAAGGCACCAAAAACACCCTTTTTCAATATGATTTGACTTAGAGAAGACTGGAGAGCCACCAAGGGAGAAGACTCAAGAATTCATCAAGATTTCAATCTACAATCGATGCAATACGAGAGTTTGTATCAAATCTTTAGAATTGATATTTTCTTTGTTCTTAAACTTATTTGACATGTCATACTCCATTGTTATGGAGTAATTTCCATTTGGGTGTTGATAGTATGGTGTTTCAATAACTGGACTAGGGATTCGATTCTTTATACTTGCTAGAATTAATTGATGGAGCTTGAATTGCATTGTGGAGTTAGTTAGTATTCTGCTTAATCGAAAGAGAAGTTCGATATTAATTTTCTGCACATCTTATGCTCTAGTTTAAATTCATTCAAATAGGTAATCAAAGGAGCCTCTTAAATTGTTGATTGAACGAGAAAATAGGGAATATTCGTGAGAAATTACCCTTTAGATCATAAACATCATTTTTATTCTTGCAATTGTTTACCATGCTTCAATTGGGTTAATTATTGAAACAAGTGTTTAATCGAAAAAGGAATATTAGCTTCAAGAAGAATCTGATAATCGGTTGAATTCGTAAGAATCGATCGTATTATAGAGTGAATTAACTCAAAAATTGGATCCTGAGTCAGTTATCGTGCATCTATCTAGTCAATTACCCTTATTTTACTTATAAATATTTCTTCTTGCTTACTTGCTCTTTTTAGTGATCAATTGTTATTTGCTTGAACTTCAATAGTTAATCATAGTAATAGATATCCAACCAAGTACTAATTTTCCTGGATAGTAATCAACTGGAGATTATTCAAACACTGTTTAATTTCAATCCCCGTGGAGATGATAATTAATCTATACTACCTTTGACTAACGAGCATAATTTAAGTGTGGGTTTTGCGCTCATCAGTGACCCATAGCAAGAGACTCCGGGAAGTCGTCGAGGACGGTATCACCTTCATGGAGGAGGACGCAGATGGACTCCTACTACTGCACAACGATGCCCTGGTAATTTCCCTTAATGTTCTAGATTTTAAAATTGGACGTGTTTTGGTGGACCCAGGGAGTTCAACCAATATTATCTAATGGAGAGTGATGGAACAAGCCAAACTGACCGGAATCATCATTCTGGTCACAAAGCCCCTGGACGGGTTCAATTTAGCAAGCGTGACAACCCGAGAGGAAATTCTGTTGCCCACGAATGTCAAAGGGGTAATGAAGACGACTTTTTTTAAATTAGTAGACAGCGATATGAGCTACAATATTATTCTTGGAAGACCATGGCTGCACGAGATGAAGGTTGTGATGTCAACATGCCATCAACTTCTGAAATTCCCAACTCCGGAGGGAATTAAACAAATAAGAGGAGATCAACCAGCAGCAAGGGAGATTAGCGCGATCTCAATTTCTAGTAGCAAAGGGAAGGAGCATGCGGCATAGCAATTATAGTAATCGACGCCTGCTCTCGAGCCGAACAAAGTCAACAAGGAGGAGGAGGAGTCTGAATCATATCAGGTACCAAGATATTTTTAGGTACCAGAAGAAACGGATGCAACCAAATCCACAGCTGAAGTACTCAAACAAGTCGCATTGTTTGAGAAATTCTTAGAGAGGAAGTTCCACTTGGGGATAAGATTAAACCCAGAGCTCAAGACAGGATTTATAGAATTTCTTAAATTTAATGTTGACTATTTTGTGTGGTCGCATGCAGATATGATAGGTATTCCGTAAGAGGTGGCCGTGCATAAGTTAAGCTTGGATCCTAACATCCCTCCGGTAAGGCAGAAGAAACTCCCTATTGCTGAGGTTAGAAAGAAATATGTCAAATAAAAGGTAACTCGATTGCTTGCTATCAGTTCAATCCGGGAGGTAAAGTATCCTGATTGGCTAGCTAATGTAGTAGTAGTTCCAAGAAAAGAATAATAAACTTCGCATGTGCGTAGATTATAAGGATCTGAATAAGGCGTGCCCAAAAGGCTCATTCCCATTGCCAAATATTGATCAAATGATTAATGCGATGGTCGGGAACGATCTGATGAGTTTCCTCGATGCCTATTCCGGGAAAAACCAAATCAAAATGAACCCGGAGGATCAGGAAAAAACTCCGTTCATAACGAACTTCGGCACATATTGCTATAATGTGATGTCTTTCGGGCTTAAGACATCAGAGCCACTTATCAGAGGCTTGTGAATAAAATGTTTGAAAAACATTTAGGAAAAACCATGCAAAATTACATAGATGATATGTTGGTTGTCTTTGAACGCAATTGATCATCTTAAAAACCTATAAGAAATATTTGACATCCTAAGAAAGCACAACATGAAGCTAAACCCTGAGAAGTATATGTTTGAAGTTAGCTCCGATAAGTTATTAGGATTCCTGGTGTCACAAATGGGGATCGAAGTCAATCCTAATAAAATAAAAAACATCGAGGATCCCCGGCCAGCTATCAAACGTGAAAGAGGTTAAACGGTTAACAAGAAGGCTGGCCGCTTTAAGCAGTTTAATTTTCCGGTCCTCGGAAAAAAGTCATCACTTCTTTTTACTTCTAAAAAAGAAGAAAAACTTCGAATAGACTCCGGAATGACAGCAGGCTCTGAAAGATTTAAAAAGTTATTTATCGAGCCCTCAATTATTATCGAAATCAGAAAAAGGCGAGCAGTTACTGATTTACTTAGTTGTCTCGGAGGTAGCGTAAGTGTCGTTTTTGTCTGTAAAGATGAAGGTACGCAATCTCCTATCTATTATGTTAGTAAAATTAACAGGGGCGAAAACCCACTACCCACATCTAGAAAAATTGGTTAGCTCTCGTAGTCGCCGCTCGAAAGCTTAGGCCTTATTTTCAATGTCATCTGATAGCCGTGGTGACAACTTTTCCCCAATAGAATATTTTTCACAAACATAAACTGTCAGGTCAACTGGCCAAATGGGCAGTCGAAATGAGTGAATTTAACATAGAATATAAACCCTGGACTACGATCAAGTCACAAGTTTTGGCCGACTTTGTGGCCGATTTTAGTCCTGGACTGCTACCCTTGGCCACCAAAGAAGCGGTGATGGTGTCAGAATCAACAACGGGAGTCTGGACCTTATTCATGGATGAAGCTTCCAACATAAAATGGCCCGAGCTCGGGGTAGTACTAATCACGTCCTCGGGGAAACCCTAAGGCCTGCCATAAGAACTGTTCCCTTGACTAAAACTTACGCCTAGTATGATGCTTTGATTGCAGGACTCGAGCTGTCCCGGGGACTGGACTCCGAGGTCATAGAAATCAAATGTAATTCCCAACTGGTAGTAAATCAGATCTACGGGATCTTCCACACTAAAGAAGAGTGTATGCAATACAATGTAGTGAAAGTCCAGACTCTGCTCCCACGGTTCAGGGAATGGTCAATTACCCACATCCCAAGGGAAGAAAACGCGAAAGCAGATGCACTGGCTTATCTGGGCTCGTCTACAGAAATAAAGGGATCATACTCTGGTACAGTCGTGCAGCTTATACACTCGGTATTGGATGTGGATGGTTATTATGAAGTAAACGCGACCAATTTGGTCTAGGACTGGAGAAATGAGATCATTGACTATCTCGAGCACGGAAAACTACCCGAAGACCCCAAAGAATCTCGGGCACTGCGCATTAAAGCAGCCCGTTACTGCTTCAAAAAGGCCAATTGTATATAAAGTCTTTCCAAGGCTCGTTGGCCCGATGTTTAGGAGCCTCCAAGGCTAATTACATCATGAGAGAAGTTCACAAAGGAATTTGTAGAAATCACTCGGGCGCGGACTCCTTGGTATTAAAACTAACTAGGGCAAGATATTACTGGCCCCAAATGGAACAAGACGCCAAGTCATATGTCCAGAAATGCGATAAGTGTCAACGCCATGCGCTGTTGGTACACCAACCAGCAAAACTATTGCACTCGGTTTTGTCGCCTTGGCCATTCATGAAATGGGGGATGGACGTAGTCGGTCCACTGCCACCGGCTCCCAGTAAGGTCAGGTTTCTTTTGATTTTAATTGACTACTTTTTTAAATGGGTTGAAGCAGGTCCTTACCAGAAAATCAGCGAGCGCGAAGTGGTCGATTTTTTGTGGGAGAATATAATTTGCAGGTCGGGATACCAAAAGAGATATCCTGTAACAACGGGCCACAATTTATAGGTGTAAAGGTCACAAAATTCCTTGAAGACCTGAAAATCAAAAGAATCATATCATCGCCTTACCACCCGAGCGCAAACAGTCAAGCGGAATCAACCAACCTAATGATTATTCAAAATCTCATAAAGAGATTGGAAGCAGCCAAAGGTAAATGGCCTGAAGAGTTACCAGGAGTATTGTGGGCATATCGAACGATGACCAAGTCAAGCATAAGAGAGACACCTTTCTCTCTCGTGTACGGAGCAGAAGCCTTGATCCTGGTGGAAGTGGGAGAACTTGCCCTGAGATACTTCCGGGCGGACGAAAAAGAAAATAACGAAGCATTGTTGGTCAGATTGGACCTACTCGACGAACGCAGGGATTTGGCACATATAAGTAGGGGTGTTCATAAAAATTCGAAAAATCGAACGAAACCGACCAAAAAATCGATACTTTTTAGGTTTGGTTTTGGTTTGATTTTGAATTTTAGAAACCGATCAAATTTGGTTTGGTTTTGGTTTTAATCAAAAAATAACCGAAAAGAATCCGAACCAAACCGACTATATATATATATATATATGTATATGTATAAAGTTTCTAAACTTTTATGGTATATATTAGTCGTTTGTATTTTTAGTCTAGTTCTACTATTATAATAATTTAATTCTTTTCTTTTACATTCTACTTTGATTGGTAGTTTTCTTTTGCTAAGTACAAGAATTTATTTCATATTATAATTGATTTTTAATGGAGTACTTAAATTATTCATCACTATTTGATTCAATTATCATCAATATATATTGATAAATGATAGATTTCTCAAAGACCAATTGGTTTGATGGTGTTACGTTGAAAATGTAGTCGATGGAATATGTGTTTAGTAGTGTATGTTTCATATTTAAGAAAAAACCCGATAAATAACCGAAAAAACCAAAAAACCGACAAAAACTGAATCCATAAAAACTAATTTAATTGGTTTGGTTTGGTTCCAATATTTGAAGAACCGACTTACCTAATTTGATTTATTTTTAGGGAAAAATCGATCCAAACCAAACCATGAAGACCCCTACATATAAGGATGGTTGCCCAGAAGCAAAGAATGGAAAGATACTACCATCGAAGGGCCAATCTCTGTTATTTCAAAGTAGGAGACTTGGTTTTAAGGAAAGTAACTTAGAACACCCGGGAGCTCAACGTCGGGAAAATGGGTCCAATGTGGGAAGGCCCCTATAGGGTTTCAGTTGTCGCCGGGAAAGGATCATACGAACTGGAAAATCAAGATGCGGTAAAATTGCCAAGCAACTAGAACGTGGAACACCTAAAAAGGTACTATTGCTTATAGGGACCACTTATACTGAAAGTATGTACTGCACTCTTTTTTTCTTCGTCCAGTTTTTATCCCAATTGGGTTTTTCTAGTAAGGTTTTTAACGAGACAACAACGAAAAGCATACTATGAAAGAAGCATCGTCAATAAAAATAAGACCTTTAAACGACAAGGTATGGGAAAAAACGAACTGCTACAGGATGGTTAGATAATCTTTTGCTTAGTAGCAAAGTTCCTACCGGGAAATAAAGCTTGCTATCAAGCCAAAGGTTACCCAACCGCTCACGAGTGTAAGCCACTAGGATGGTTAGATAGTCTATGGCTCTATAGTAAAGTTCCTAATGGGAAGTGAAGCTTGCTATCGAACCAAAGATTATCCAACCATTCACTAGTGGAGTCATCAAATGAACAAGATTTCCAGTGTTCGAATCACATTTCTCGCATTCAAATACGGGGGGAGGGGAGGGGAATGATATGAGAATACAGCAACATAACTTCCACCCAAACTGGAAATGCGAAATACAGGAACAAAATTGTATCATCGGGACCGGGGACTGCATGACCAGCCTCGTAGAAACAAGTTGTACAAGTTAGCCACAAGTAATGGTAATTTCTTTTCATCACAACGAATACTTATGTACTTTTAAAAATGGAAGGAATAAAGTAAAGTCCTTTTATTTTTATCTTGTTTCTTATCCAAACAATGAATTAATTTTATCATTTGAAAGTTAATCAAGTACTTCAAATGCTAGTGCCGGAATGAAAATGAGACGTCCTATTCAAGAGCACTGTAAACATAAGAGGGCGCTCTCTTATAAAATTCTCATAGTAAAGGGTTTGTTCCAAAAGAATTTATGCTCGAAATCCAAATGCCATCAAGGAAAAATGCACCCGAAGCCTTGCATAACTCGACGAAAAAAAGTAAAATTTGCACAACGCTTAAACGAAAAAGCACTTTTATATATAACAAATGTGCAAAGCAGCACAAGTACAAAAGTACGAAAAAGAAAAACAAAGGGAAAAAAAAAAGCAAAAAGCTAAACTACTACATCCCCAGAACTTGGGGGAAGAGAAGCATATGCATCCCCCAGGAGAAGTAGGCAGATCTGCCGCCAGCTCGGGACCTTGGTCTTCATCATCATCCCCTTCAAATTCCACCTCCATTCCCAAGAATGCGGAACTAGAACTAGAAGAGTCAGTTGCATCAGGCTAAACCGGGAGGCCCCTTCGGGTAGTTGACTCCAGCTCACGGGCTTGGCGATCTCGACATAAAAATCAATGACACCTACTTTATCCTCTTCCAAGGTTTTTATCCTCATGCTATACATTGAATATGTTTTTTTAACAATGAGGGAAGCCGCTCGGTGTTGAAGCTCTTCTATAAGCTGGTCAACCTTGGTCAAAAGGTTATTTCGCTCGAATCTAGCGGCCTGAAGGCTGACATCAAGGTCACGGATAGTGGAGTTATAAACTTATGCTCCATGACCTTCTTGTACTTCTCTTCCATCGAGCATGCTTCTCTTCGGCAATAGCATCCTCTTCAGCTTTGGAGTTCCAGAATGCCTCTAAATTATTTAGCCTCTCAGTAGTGGCAGCCTCACACTCGGCAGCAGCAAGAACAACATTTTGAACCTCGGACCACTTAGACTTGGCCTCTTGGAATTGTACCCTTAACAAGGCGGCCTCTTGGCTGAGGGTCACCACCTCTTGTTCGCTCTGCTACAATCGAGCCTCCAACTCAACGGCTTTGGCAGCTTGTGCTTCCAGTGCCAGGAGGTGAGCATCAAGTTGCTCCTGCTCGGCCAATAGTTGATCCCGCTCAGATGTGAGTTTCTTTTTATCAAGGATTAACCTCTGAAGGCCCTTGGAAGCAAGGAAATTAGCCTACAAAGTAAAAGTTCAAATAAAAAATCCTTCCACAACTAAGCTAGAAGAAACAGTAAAGAGAACAAATATTGTACCGATGTTGCATTGTGCATGGCATTGTTTACCATACTCTCCCTTGAGAGAGAGTATATTTTATTCTTATCTCTCTCTAAAGCCAGAGGCTTCAGGTAATTGGCGAGTTCTACCGGCCGAGACAACAGATGGCACTCAGTAAAGACCGAGGGGGAGACAATCCTCCTCCTCTGAGGATCTGCGAAGGAGGGCGAATAGTTATGCCCCAAATTTCCATGGACTCGAGACTGGGGAGGAGGGACTTCTTTCTCTCGGGTGTCTGCGGCAGGTGGGAGTGATGTAGCAATTACTGGTGGTGAAGAAAGATATGAAGCTGATAGCATTGTGGGTTGAGAAGTGGCTGCGACAAAAGCAGTGCTTGATATTGGTTTCTCGTCAACTGAAGACGGAAGAGGCCCGGTACCCAGCCTCATAGTACCGGGAGTAGTAATTGGGGTTTGGAAGCGAGAGTTGGCATCTTCCACTATATCACACTGTCCCTAGAGCGCCTAGACGTCATCCTTGGTTGGTGTAACTAGCTCAACAGATTGAGCATTATGTTGAGCTGATGAAGGTCGTCATCTTCTCTATAGGGAAGCCCTTTCATCACTGGCTCCTCCATCATCGTCAATCACCAAAGTGGATGTGGTTGGCTCGGGCACGGCATTCTACACCTTTTTGCTATTACCCTTGGTCGTAGAGGAACATCGCCTTTTTTGCTTGTTCTCCGGTGGTGGATTCCGAGAGAAAGCAGCTACACCAGAAGCAGGTCCTATGACACTTGTTCGGGCGAAGGCCTCCTGCAGCAACCTTGCCGTATCTACGGGATCAGCCAAAACATCCTCCTCGGGGACAATAATAGAGCCCTGCGGAAGACTTGAATTCAACAAAAAGAGAAATTACCCAATTATTTTATACGCGAGGTAAAAACAAGATTAGTTCAAAAATTAACTTATCATGTTTTTTGGCTTTCCACCCGTATCTGAGAGCCAATTCTTTCCACCAGCAGGTCTCAGGCGTAGTAACATCCAAAATCTTCTGGACCCATTGGTCCAAGCCTTCAACCCTTGGTGGTGTCCACCGAGTTGCTGAAATAATGAAATGTCCATGACTTAGAAAAGTATGCATTTGTGGCCGAGATGATATCCCTGGTGGGAACTACAATGAACCGCTCCATCCATCAACGGTCGCTGTCGTCATCCATGCTGGTGAGCAAAACATGGTGACCCTATTTTCTAAAGTTTATCATTCCCCCACGGAAAATCTTGGGGGAATAAAGGTTCATCATTCGAGCCAGGGAGAGCTCTTCCCTCGTATCCTGGCATAACCGTCAAAGACAGGCTACCGTCTGCCATATAGAAGGGCTCACATGTACCAAGCAGACTTGATAGCGGAAGAAAAAATCCAAGATTACGAGTTCAAGTCCCCCGCTCAATAAGAACGGGCCCAACGTGAAGGGGTACATATAAACGTACGTAAAACCCTTCTTAGGGAAGGTTACCTGCTCTGTCAGATCGGGAGCAATGATGTTCGAATCTTGGCAATCACAGTATTCCTTCATAGGAATGCTAGAAGGGCGAATGGAAGAAGGGTATACACCAACAACCCATATGCGCGAGTTAGCAGAAGGAAACTTATATTCAAAATCTTTGGATGTATTAGGACTCTTGGGAATAATGGTTCTCACCGTAGGATGAGCATCATCAGCAGTGCTTTCCTTATTTTTTAAAGAGCTAGAGTTCTTGGAGGAGGAGGCCATGGTAAGTAGAAGGAAGTAAGAGTTTCTATGAAGAAGAAGGTTAAAGAAAGTTGAAAGAAAGAGAGAGTTTAGTAAGAAAAATTGAGAGATTTCGAAAAATTATGAAGCGTAAAAGGAGAATAATAAAGCGTATAAGTAAAGGAATATGCTGCTAAAATCGTGGCCATGATTATCTCGAGAACCGGTGGAAGTATTGTTGAATCGTGGAGTGACGCGTGTTTCGTGCAATTAAATACGGAGAGACGTGCGTCTAATCAAGCGTCAGAAACGTTTTTAGTGGGGCTTTATCCTAGGACCTTGTTCCCTAGGTGCAACTATAAATAGTGATTTCAACAGCCATTTTAAGGGAGCGAATTTTCTGACAAACTTATGCTATATACTATTCAAAAGCTCAATAATATTTCATTTCTTGCTTATTAATATTGCTATCACTGCCTTCGGAAGCCTCGCTCCCGAAATCAAGCTATTAATTATCTTATCTCTATTTTAACGCTAAGTCTTGTATTTTAGTTAATTTATTTATTATTTTGGGATCAAATCGATTCGCTTGTCTATAAACCACATTAAAAATTCAACTATATCATTTTACGGGTAAACACTGTTTTACGGTTAAACACTTCTGCCATTAGTCCTTCCAAATTTGTTTCTTCGATTGTTGCCACATTTGCCATGTTTGTGATGATTATTGCTTAAGAACTAATTGAGCACCTACCACTTGATGGTTCTTTCGTTATGTCTGTGGTTTGGTTGACTGATAATGAATCGAGCAGCTTGGGTTCGTGCACTTGAGATTGTTGTAGTTTTTCATTTGAATTTGATTCAAGAGATATTCATTCGTTTTCACAAATTTTGTGCGTAATCAAAATCTTCACATAAAAGGAACCGAATCGAGTATATGATTCATTATACTGTGATCCTGCACGAGTCAATAACAATAGAAATCACTACAATGTAATTAATTTATGTCATATATGCAGGGCTCAAGACCTATTCTCTAATTGTATTCCCCCTTCTGCTGGTGTTCTCATAACTAATCCACCCTAAGATCTTGACTGTAATATCTTTTATATATTCTCTCTTCATTCATGAAAGTCGCCTGCTCGCATTGTTCATGTTCTTATATGGTACTTGAGATGATTAATTTAGTTATGGAATTTCATTATGTTCAATGTTTACATAAAAATAATGCTAGATGGATAAGAACCTTTCGGAAAATTTTGAAAAATCAGGATTTTATTGACTTAATTTACTACTTTTGGGCATAAATAGGATTTTTACGTAATTTTCCTTATTGGAAACAACACGTTTTACTTGCTTCTATGTTATTCTCTTAAAATTCATGAAATATTTTGTCAAAAGGCACGACAAAATCTGTACTAGGTTTAAATAACTTGATGAAATTTGAACTAATACTCAAGAACTAATAGTCAAGAATTCAAAGAAGCGATATAGATGGGATGAACATCTTGTCATAAATTTTCATATCATTCATGAAGACCCCTTAGTTCCTCTTCTCTTATGGTACTCGAGATGGTTATACACCTGAAGCACTGGAACCTTCACTTTTTTTTGGTTAAAGGGAATAAAACTAGGAATTACATTGCAGATTACTGTCTAAATTGGGGTACTACAGTTCCCCTAAAACGACCATATTTCATTCAATTGTATCAATATTACATGCCCAAAAATTCCTAACTACTTCAGTTCCTAGGATGTTTGCCCAAAAGATATCATTTGAAAATATCGGAGGAACTGCTAGCATGGTAGTTCTACCCAAAAAATTTTAATTTGCTACCTCCTTTGCCAGTGCATCGACCATTCTATTATGTTCCCTGAAGTTATGCCTCTGTCACACCCCAAACTCGGGGAGCGCGACCGGCGCTTAACCGAGTGAACCCGGCCGAGCAAGCCTATTAGATTTTCTTCTACCCAAACTCATCCATGAATAAAGAACAGATGCACTCCATTAATCAACCACTGAAAAGATTTCATTAACAACTCCCATTTAAGTTTCATTAGCAGCTTCCTTCATAATTTTCAAAATATTACAAGTTTATAGATATAATGAAAAATATGTTTGCTAAATACCAACATTTCTAGTTCAATTTTCCACATCAAACACCACCCACAACCTGTCTACAGAGCCTCTAAGTACAACTGAAGAGTAGTATGGAAGTGTCGGCTATACTTCAAAACACAATGTACAACATCAAATGACATCAGGCCTGGAATAGAGTAGGGCTCACCAAAACCTGCTGAATAGAGAGTGACTGCTAACGAGGACCTAAGCTGCTTGCTGATGAACCACCTGTATCCATTAAAGATGCAGCGCCCCTGGCAAAAGGGACGTTAGTACATATGGAATAGTACTAGTATGTAAAGCTAACTATCCACTTTCAAAATAGAATGTCAATATAAGAAAGGAAAAACCATAGAAACAGCAAATCACAATCAACAATATCCAAATGCCCAGTTAAAACTTAACAATTATAAAAATGTGGAAATAATATATATATTTTTGGTTGAGAAATCATTAGCACCGATATACCACCGTTCACAATATCACCGTATTTTTAGCACGAAGTCCGATCACGACCCGATCGGCTAGGCCGTTTCATCCGAGATATCAACCACAATCATAATTTCAATTATAATTTCCAGCATAATCACCACCATGTGTGCGGCATGGCGTACGATCACAACCGGGTCGACTAGGCCATCTCACCACAATATCGTGTGGATCGACATCATCCTTTTCTATAAATCATCTCATCCCAATTAAGGGAGAGAATTTTCATCACATCAATCTCATCCCAAATAAGGGGAATATCACAATTCACTCATACACCGGCACATATAGTTTCGGGGTTAGGTTATTTCAACCTACCCTTCCTCGGTGACTAATGATACTCCCAAAAATATTTATGATTTTTATACAAAGGAAACAACAACACAAATGTATTTATCTCATAACCTTTCACACCATTTATAGCCTCATTGGTATTTTCATCTACTTACAATATCATTATTTTATTGGATCTCTTGGCCATACATATGATTCTTCATTCATGGCATAATGACCGTATTTCATATTTCACACTTTCATATCTTTCCTTATCGTGGATCATCATCATAAATATCAACAAATAGAATATTTCAAAAATCACAACTTTAGTTCATTGGTAATGAAAACATTAAACACAATGGATTTCTTTCTAAGAAATGGAGTAAAATGATTGGCAATCGAAGCACAAGTTAAAATCATAAACGAGTAACACATCATTTATTCTTGAAACACGTTTCCCCAAAAGAGCAATACACAATTTCAACTCATGAACACATAAGAGCTCAAAACACGTTGGAAATACTTACAAAGTATAGCATTAGTTAAAACAGCCACATTTGGCCATGACTTGAGTACATAAGCTTTTAAGCATATCTATATTCGAAGTCAATTTGGAACAATTGAATCAAAGCTCATTTCTTAACCTTTATCACATCACTTTATTTCATTGGCACCATTGGCCCTAAGTATAATTTTCATTATCGGAACGGTGCCACACATTACATCTTCAACCCACTTCTTTCACTTTCAAGCATCCTTATAGATTATCAACAACAAGGTATTTAAAATCAAGATTTTAGGTACACATATAAGCAATTGGAGTTTTAGACGCATGGGGTATTCTTTCCAAGTTAAGCATAATGGACTTTCATTTGAAACACGGCTTAAAGCCATAACATTTTAATACACATATCATTCTTGAACACATTCCCGAAGGATAACATAATGTGATAGGAATATTCGGAACATATTTTGAATACATAATTCTCGACACTTGCTTACTCGGTACAATCGAATTTATTGAGAACAACTCGGAACATGGGAATAAGGAACTTGAGCCAATCATACTTGAAACTTACAGGAACATCATGGAATTTATTTCTAAAAGAGTAATTTAGCCAACATACCTCATATTCGTCCCTTAATGATACTACAACGATTCACTACACTAAGAAACTTCAATCTACAATAACAATATCCAATGAGACCATTATTAGTAACAAATTTTATAGTTTAGGCCATTTAGGCACTTTATCAAACACCTAGTAGGCATGAATCTCTACATCTCTTAACCATAGAATTAGTTCATTCAACTATTACCATTTACCAATAGTTTATTCCACCATCTTTCTTAAACAATTTATAACTTTCAACATCACACATATGACCATCCATCCACACCCAACCAATAAAATTCTATCAAATAATTATTCTTCAATCTCTACAATAGTTATGTATTTAAATTAGGAACTTATGGCTTCCAATCACCATACCATAAGTTCCAATACTTAATTCATACTCATATTCCCATGATATATCCATACATGTATGTCTAAGGGTGTAAGATTACCTTTTGGAACAAATCTTGCAAAACCCTCATTTGAGTTCTTGAAGAAATTTCTTGAAGATCTATGTATTTTATGGAGGATTGAGTTAGTTTTAGGGTGGAATTGATGGAATAAAATACCACATTAGTAGGGATTACTCACCTTGAAGATGGGGGAAGTTGGAGGTCTTGAGAGAGTGGAGGAAAATCCCAAATTTTGACTAAGAGGAATGGGGAGAAACGAACCCCGAAATTGTATCTATAGGCCCAGATTTCTGGGTTTCGGTTGCTGCTCCGGATGCTATGGCAGCACTTCACTGCCAGCCCTTCTTTTGGACGCGGCCCCGGATGCTTTGCATCCGCAGTTCACTCCTCTGCCAGCCTTTGGGAATTTGGTCATAACTTCTTGTATAAATGTCCAAATAACAAACGGTTTGAAGCGTTGAAACTAAACTCGAAGATATTTTATTTGATAGGTTGTCCATCACATAACTCCTTATATATATATAAGGATAATTATATATATATATATATATATATATATATGTAGATATTCTTGTCCAAAATTAGGTCTTGTGCCGAAACCTTCTAGAAATATCCAAATGAAATTCCGGGCATACGTCCGAGTCCAAAATCACCATCCGGACTTAACAGAACCATCAAAACTTCATTCCGAGGTCAAATACTAAAAAGTCAAACTTGGTCAACCCTTTTTCATTTAAGCTTCCAACATGAAATTCATTCTTCCGAACTAATCTCGAAACACCTGAAAATCAATACCGACGATTCACACACATCATAATACATCATATGAAGCTATTCAAGACTTCAAATATTTAAAATGAGCATAAATATTTAAAATGACAAGTCGGGTTGTTACAGCCTCACCATCACCTTGTCTATTCTTTGCATTAATAACCTGCATTCACAAATCAGAGGATCGTAAGTTGTGTTGCCTGTGAGTGGAATTTTTATTACTTCAATCGAATCTATATTTATGTCTAGTAGAATCCAGCCATTATGTTCTGCTAGTTGTATGCCCTTTAGCAGNTGTAAGATTACCTTTTGGAACAAATCTTGCAAAACCCTCATTTGAGTTCTTGAAGAAATTTCTTGAAGATCTATGTATTTTATGGAGGATTGAGTTAGTTTTAGGGTGGAATTGATGGAATAAAATACCACATTAGTAGGGATTACTCACCTTGAAGATGGGGGAAGTTGGAGGTCTTGAGAGAGTGGAGGAAAATCCCAAATTTTGACTAAGAGGAATGGGGAGAAACGAACCCCGAAATTGTATCTATAGGCCCAGATTTCTGGGTTTCGGTTGCTGCTCCGGATGCTATGGCAGCACTTCACTGCCAGCCCTTCTTTTGGACGCGGCCCCGGATGCTTTGCATCCGCAGTTCACTCCTCTGCCAGCCTTTGGGAATTTGGTCATAACTTCTTGTATAAATGTCCAAATAACAAACGGTTTGAAGCGTTGAAACTAAACTCGAAGATATTTTATTTGATAGGTTGTCCATCACATAACTCCTTATATATATATAAGGATAATTATATATATATATATATATATATATATATATGTAGATATTCTTGTCCAAAATTAGGTCTTGTGCCGAAACCTTCTAGAAATATCCAAATGAAATTCCGGGCATACGTCCGAGTCCAAAATCACCATCCGGACTTAACAGAACCATCAAAACTTCATTCCGAGGTCAAATACTAAAAAGTCAAACTTGGTCAACCCTTTTTCATTTAAGCTTCCAACATGAAATTCATTCTTCCGAACTAATCTCGAAACACCTGAAAATCAATACCGACGATTCACACACATCATAATACATCATATGAAGCTATTCAAGACTTCAAATATTTAAAATGAGCATAAATATTTAAAATGACAAGTCGGGTTGTTACAGCCTCACCATCACCTTGTCTATTCTTTGCATTAATAACCTGCATTCACAAATCAGAGGATCGTAAGTTGTGTTGCCTGTGAGTGGAATTTTTATTACTTCAATCGAATCTATATTTATGTCTAGTAGAATCCAGCCATTATGTTCTGCTAGTTGTATGCCCTTTAGCAGTGATTTTAGTTCTGCCATGGTGTTGGTGGTATGTGGTATATTTTCCATATACTCCATAATCCAATCCCCACTATGATTCCTGAATACTCCACCAATTCCCCCAATGCCTGGGTTGCCCTTGGCAGCTCCGTCCGTGTTGCACTTGCATTATTTCAAGCAGTTAGGGATACTACAGGTTTTACAAGAGGGCATTTTCCATTCACATACTTAGGGTGCCTTATATTTTACACTAGAAGAAGGAAGTAGTATTATGATGATCTTATCAAAAACGTGAAAGCTAAGCTACATGCTTGGAAAGGTAAACTGTTATCATTTGGAGGAAAGGCAACTGTCATCACTAGTGTTCTTTAAAGCATGGCAGTGCATCTTCTGTCAGTTCTTGATCCTCTTGATAAAATACTGGAGCACTTGCATAAAATATTTGCAAGATGTTTTTGGAGCACCAAGGAAGAAGGTAGGAGTAGGCATTGGTCATCTTGGCAGAACCTATGCCTTCCTAAAGAAGAATGGGGCTTAGGTTTTAGACCTTTACATGATGTATCAAAAGCTCTATTTGCTAAGCTTTGGTGGAGCTTTAGGACTACCAAATCATTGTGGTCCAACTTTATGTGGAACAAGTATTGTAAAAAGGAGTTGCCTACTGTTGTGCAATTTAGAGGGGGCTCTCATGTGTTGAGGCAGATGCTGAATGCTAGGGAAGAAGTAGAACATGAGATTATGTGAGAGATGAAGAGTGGAACAACTAATATTTGCCATGAAAACTGGACAGGACTAGGTGCACTCTATCATGTACTGCCTCCTGATTTTCCAATAGATAAACAATTATATGAGGTGTTAGAACTGAGACATTTAGGAGTATGGAATGAGCAACTGATTGATCAAACTTTTCCTGAAGACATTGCTGACCATATCAAACATAATGTCCACTATGATGGTAGTGAGAAATACTGGGACAGACCATGTTGGATGCCAACTCCATCAGGTAAGTTCTCTGTTAGTAGTGCTTGGCAAATTCTGAGGCATAGAGCTAATCATAATCAGGAATTCAAACAAATGTGGACTAAAGGTTTACTTTTCAAGATATCTTTCTTCTTGTGGAGGTTATGGAGGCACAAATTAGCTATTGATGACTTATGGAGAAGGAAAGGGTATATAGTCATGTCCAGATGTTGGTGTTGTAAACATCCTCAGGAGAAAATAATAGATCACATATTCTTAACTAGTCCTACTGCATCAAAGGTGTGGAAACTGTTTATGGGAGCTGCAGGGATTAATGTGTCGTTAGTGCAAGTGAAGTAAGTGATAAGGAATTGGTGGAATGCAAAATATTGCCCAAAGTTAAAACCATTATTTCAGGCAGCTCCAGCCATCATTACATGGGAGTTATGGAAAAAGAGGAACACGGGCAAGAATGGGGGAACTGTCTCTACTAATAGAGTCATTCATGAAGTCAACAAGACATTGCATTACTTAGCAAGGGTTAGATATCCATGATTATCTCATATACCTTTGTTGTGGCCAGATATGATCCAATTCTTTGAAACTTATAAACCAATATTGATCACTAGGAGAGTTACTTGACAGCTCCAAGGATGGTACAAGTGTAACACTGATGGAGCTTCAAAAGGAAATCCTGGGCCTAGTTCACTTGGCTTTTGTGAGAAAAATAATGTTGGAGATCTAGTGTATGCAAGGGCAGTGGACTTAGGAGTGACCACAAATATTGTAGCTGAGGCAAAAGCAATCCTGCAAGGTTTGGAGTACTGTGTGGAGCATGATCTTCATCCACTCATATTGAAGACTGACTTTTTGGTGCTAAAGAAGGTTGTTGAAGGGGAATGGGATCCACCTTGGTCTACAGTACCAGATGTGCAGGAGATTAAGGAGATGAGAGATCACTTTAATGTGATCTTTCAATATGTGTTCGGAGAAGGCAACTCAGTTACAGATTTTATAGCTAACATTATTTTTTCTTTTGCAGTACAATTCAGTTTCAATTCTTTTCTGAACTACCTAGTGCAGGGAAGAGACTGATCAATCTTGACAAATCACAAACTCCTAATCTTAGGGTTAGGACTGTCAAAAGAAGAGCTCCAGATTGATGATGATTCAAAGTTTGTTATTCGAGTTGCCTGCTTGTCGCTTTGTTAAGTTTAGAGTTTGTACACTGTTAGAGTATTTTCTAGTGGTATTAGCATGTTATCATGCTCATTCTGGAGGTGCTCTAATGGTGTATGGAGGTTCATATACAAGAAGGCAGTGGATAGTTCACTCTATAAGGTTCTTGGAGAATATAATGTCTGATTATGTGTCTCGGTATATCCTTTGCATTGAGGTTAATGTATGTATATATATACTAGAACAATGGTTGGCTAAATTCAAAAGTTGGGATCCAATGTTATCAACATGAGTAGTGTTGATTTATGTGTATATGTGCAATGCTAGGACATTAGTGAGTGGTATTGGTATGACTTCATGCCCAATCTAGAGATGTAATATGGCAATGTACATAGCTATTTTGAAATGCTGTCATGGTCGATATGTATAGCCTACGGCTGGCAGGTACTACTGCATCACACAGGTAACTACTGGACCAGTATGTATATTGGTTACAGCACACCAGTTCTGTTTCATGAAGGATCAAAGTTGGTATTTATTGTTACTGAAAGGTGTAAGATCTCATATTGGTAGGCTTTGTAATGTCATGGCATTATTCAGTGGTATTGACATGTATACATGTCCAATCTGGAGGTGTCATGGCAGTGCAAGCATGCGCTCTATTTTGTAGGAGATAACACCTATCACTGTCTTTCTTTGGTTAATCTCATTCTGTATAGGTTGCTTTTGGCCTGGACTACAGTCATCTTATGCAGGGATATCTACATTGTTCATGGTTTTGGAAATCTATATGGATACTTGGTCACTCCCAAACACTCCCAATTGGTGGTGTTGCTTGGAGATTTATATTTGCCTTATCCTTTGGAACGCAAAACTTGGCGTCTGGTGAAAGCGTTAAAGGTGCTACATTGAGGTTTTGCACTTGCTGGTGGATACACACACCTTCTTACGTGGGGAGTTGGCTATGACACTATTTGTAATACTTAGCATTTTATATTTTATTATCTTTAGCCCTAGTTTAACATATTTGAGATTTGGTAGGACAATTTATAAATATTAGATCTTTGTTTCCATTTGTTATATATATATATATATATATATATATATATATATTAGCCACTGGACAGCCTATATAGCGATATATTTGCTAAAAAAAAAAATATTACGTTCTGTTTAGGTAAAAATAGGAGTTGTAAGTAACTTTCCTAGTTAAAAGGAAATCACACGTTTTCCTACGTTGTACCGCGAATTGGTTCCCAATCCAATTAGGAAAGAAAGGATATATAGAACGGTGCTTCCTAGTTTAATAAAATGGACCCCACATATATAAATTTCCCGCAAAACTCAAGTACTGTTACTATTTCTCCCGGGAAAATTTAACGAAAAACCAACAAATTTTATTCCCGTGAGAAATATTATTCTCCACCTGCAA
Organism: Nicotiana otophora; assembly: GCA_000715115.1. NCBI lineage: Eukaryota > Viridiplantae > Streptophyta > Magnoliopsida > Solanales > Solanaceae > Nicotiana > Nicotiana otophora. Next base: position 256,383 of record AWOL01S0003311.1, read on the forward strand.
TTCCCCTCTTCTTCTTCCTCCTAGGGTTTGTTTCAGAAATCTCCTCTATGGAAAACCCCAGCTCAGGTTCCATACACTCTAATCAATCACCTCCTAATCCAAATCTTAATCCCAAAACTCCTAATAATAATCATCTAATCCCGGGTTTCAACTCGTATCATCCTTCCCCTTCTCGTACTATTTACAGTGACCGTTTTATTCCCAGCAGATCTTCTTCTAATTTTGCTCTTTTTGACTTGCCACTTTCGTCCCCGAATTCTAACTCTACAGATGATTCTAGCAAAGCATATACTTCTCTTTTGCGTAATGCGTTGTTCGGGCCTGATTCTGGGCCTGTATTGCCTCCTGTAACACCGAAGAAAAATATTGGTTTAAATGGGAGGAATTTGCAGAGTATTAGACGCAATCGCAATATTTTTCGGTATAAAAGTGAGACCCGTCAATCTTTGCATACTTTGTCTCCTTTTGGGCTTGATGATCAGCTGCTACCTGGTGTTAGTGGTCCTAGCCCTGTTAAGGCCCCCCGCAAAGTTCCAAGATCACCTTATAAGGTAACACTTCTTGAGTCTATCTGCTAGTTCTGTACCATTTTACGTGACCCTATTTTCTATTTGGAAACAATTTAACTTAAACTTCCTATTTATCCTTAACGAAAAGCTTTTGTAACTACACAAATGTTATAGCATGTTTATGACCGACAAGTTTCAATAGTCTTATAGCCAAGAAAATGTGGCATGTTTAAGACCACAAGTGTCAAAAAGTTTTTTCTTTCTTTTTTAAAATATGTGCGCAATTAAATAGGTTTACTGTAATTGAACGGAGGGAGTACTATTAAGGATTTTCGTTCCGAGGAATAGCAAAGTGGTTGAGGTAAAGGAGTAACATTCTAGAGATCTTAAGTCCGATTTTCAGCTAGAACACTTAGTGTGAGCTCATTGCGCTGGTGGGCAAGTTTACTTGGCACCTCAACTTGTGAGCTGTAGAGTAGGAATGACACTTATTATATGTTAGTTCCCTTAGCAGCTTCCCAAATCACCACCCTATTCCTCTTTTTTTTTTGTTTTTTGGTTCTTGACTATAACGTTGTTATTTTTTTGCTGCGTGGTGAATATGTTATTACCAGATGAGAACGCTTATGTAGGTGTGGTTGTATGGTTGTTGCTAGGTATTAGATGCACCTGCGTTGCAAGATGATTTTTATCTAAACCTTGTGGACTGGTCTTCGCATAATGTATTAGCTGTGGGACTGGGGAGCTGTGTATATCTGTGGCATGCATCTAGTAGCAAGGTGAGTCGTTTGGCTTCATTTTCATTCCTTTCATGGAGATGTTAACATACTCTTGCTCGATCAATGCATCTATCTGGCTGATAAACATAACTTAATTCTGTCGATTGCAATATGCAGGTAGTGAAGTTGTGCGACTTGGGAAATGATGATAATGTCAGTTCAGTTGGGTGGGCACAGCGGGGTACACATCTTGCTGTTGGAACAAGTAATGGGAAAATTCAGGTCTGGAATGCTAAATTGGTTATCTTACTTACTATTTTTATATGAAAGAAAACTGTTAACAGGAGCCAATCACAGATTCTAAATTTTAAATTTTTTTCTGCTTATTAGATCCAGAGTATAATAATCCTTGAGTCAGAAACATAGACTTTCTCGAAAGGAAACGGCATGTCCTAGCACTGCTGGTATTTATATATATATAAAGTGCTTTAATCACACTAAGCTGCATATTTATCTCGATGTTCTCTACATATGTTTATTCTATAAGCCAATTTTGTTCTATGAAATTAAGTAGCATAAAACTTGAAAAGCTTGCTGCGGCTGTTGTCTCTGCAGTATTTGGAATTTGCATATAAAGGAAAAAAATTTCAATATAAGCTTCATGAAGTTGTCATATTGTGTTTATAATGAACAAAGTTAAGTTACAAAGGAACTTTACTATTCAACGTAAATTCCATGGGAACACTTATTTGAAAGCTTGGGCTGGTTATGTAGTTGTTTTTCCCTATTTTTTTGAAGCAAGAAATAGCATGAGGCTTAAAGCAGAAAGCACACAATGTTTACTTTTCACCTTTGTCCTCTGAATTCGGGCATCCTAAAGCTAACATTGGCTCGCTTGCTGTAATGACTTAGATCTTTGTTTTCCTTTATTCATGCGCAATTTATTGCATGAAACTTAAATTTCTCTTTGAAGTGCATGAAAATTTTATTTCTAGGTCTAATCTAATCTATTGGATGAAAAACATAGGATTGTTTTGTAGTGCCTTCTTTGTTTACATGGTTAACGGGTGTTTGAATCTCATGTGGCGTAGTTATGGGATGCCTCTTGCAGTAAGAGGATAAGAACAATGGAGGGACATCGACTAAGAGTCGGTGCGCTAGCTTGGAGCTCATCCCTATTGTCTTCAGGAAGCCGGGACAGGAGTATTCTTCAGCGTGATATACGAGCTCAAGAAGATTACGTCAGTAAGCTAAGTGGTCACAGGTCAGAGGTTAGGCTTCCTTCTTGCTTCTCATTTTATAACTCATTTTTAGCAGATTTTCTGTTTTACTTTTGCTTGCATCTTAATAGCAACTACTTCTTTTCAGGTTTGTGGGCTCAAATGGTCTTGTGATAACCGTGAATTAGCTTCTGGTGGAAATGATAACAGAGTATGTTGTTAATTTCCATAATCAAGTTCTTCTGATCATGATACTCGCTAGATGATATTTTGCTATCTTTAGGCTCTTATTTCAGTATCTCATTTAAATCTTGATGACCAGCTTTTAGTGTGGAACAACCATTCAACACAACCTATGTTAAAATACTGCGAGCATACGGCTGCTGTGAAAGCGATTGCATGGTCCCCTCATCTTCGTGGGCTTCTAGCTTCTGGTGGTGGCACAGCGGATCGATGCATTCGATTCTGGAATACAACCACTAATACACACCTCAGCTGCATAGACACTGGCAGTCAGGTATTTTCCTATTATTACATATATTTAAGACCTCTTTTATATTTCTGCCTATCTTAGATAAATCTTACCAATTTTTCCTTTCTTTCAAAAGATAGTACTTGCGTTATCTAAATTACGTGATCAGAAGAACAATCTTGCTTTTCAATTGTTACCATCTCAAAAAAAGAACAATCTTGCTTTTCAACTCACTTTCTGATCATTCCATGGCGTTTAGAATAGAAAAAAGGTTTGGTTTAGCTTCATTTAAGTTTGTGTTCGTCAAGTTTACCATATTCCATGGATAGGATAATTCTGGCTTTTTAAGAATTTGTGGACCTTTAAATCTTACACGTGTGGGCATACAAACATACATCGGGTCAGCTTTTGTGCACTTCAACTAGTTCATCGGACAACCTGTTCACACCCGGTGCAGATTGCCAAGGCAATCCTGTTCACCAAGGTTAGAGCCGGCGTGCTCACCCCAAGTGTTGCAGTTGGGATTAGAGCTGTTGTTACTACTACGCCTTAACCAGTAGGTCATCCCCTTCTGAACCATCTCCAAGCACATTTTACACCATTCAAGAGTAGGATCTTCCTTTCAAATTGAAACAGTACTGGGGACCTCACTCTGTCATTTCTAATATTTGTATGAGGATGATAGTTAACATTAGGGATGTTGCTCTTACTACACCTTACCCTGCATATTCAGTCCTCCTTTTTCGTAAGAGAGTAGTGCCCTCAAGTTTATTTCTTGAAACATTGTTATTGGAGTTATCAAACCATCTTGACCTTCTTTTTAACCCCCACCACCCATCCTCTTCCCATCTCTTTCTTAATCTCAAATATCTTTCTCTATGGCCTGCGCTACGTATCTTTATTTATTTGTGCACAAGGCAAAATGCACTAATATTGTACTTTGATAATATTTACTAATATTGTCTCCCTTTGATTTGCGTCTTCTTCTGGATTTCATGGTGTTGCTATTTATCTTATGAGTATTGTTGTGATACTAATATTGTCTCCCTTTTTGTCCTTTTGTCTTTGTTTTTTTTTTTGAGCCGAGGGTCTTTCGGAAACAGCCTCTCTACTCCTTCGGGGTAGGGGCAAGGTCTGCGTACACACTACCCTCCCCAGACCTCATTAATGGGATTTTACTGGGTCGTTGTTGTTGTTGTTGTTGTTGATAGTATAGGCCCTCTGCAGGTATAAACTCTAAAGAAAAACATCAGAATTGCATAAACATTTACCATCAAGAACCTGAGGCGTTTTCAACTAAGTTGCTCGGACTTTTCCCTTTGGGTGCCGCACCCGTGTTGACTTGACATGGGTGTGGGATCTGTACCGGCTCTTGTCAACCAATTTTGGGTACTTTGACCAAAATCGACGGAGAAATTCGGAAAGATACAATGATTTTTGAAATCAAAACAAAAGCTAGGGTGAAATTGAAGAAAATGGAATACCTTGTATATATAAATTTCTATGTCAGGCCTTTTCTTTTTATCTCATTCTCGGATTCTTCTCTTGATCAATATTTTCTCCTTATCGGAATACCTTGTAAGTTTTCCACATAATATTTTATAATAACATATTTTTGTAACTCTATCTTTAGATATTTAAATTATTTTTAGGCGAATCTCCGCACCCGTATCCGTACCCCCGAATCTTAAAATTTAGATTATGAAGGATCTGACCTCTAGAGTTGCACTCGTATCACTCATAACCCGAGTCCGAGCAACTTAGCTTTTCAAAGCTCTGGGAGACAATATCAACAGTGTTTTTCAAGTTACGCACCTATTTTATTAATTGTGTTGAAGTTCCTAAACAGCTAAAGAATTAGAAGAGTTCCCGCCGTAGCTGAAACTGCAGAAATCTTTGAATATGACTGAGAGAAGGGAGGGTAAAAGAAAAGGGGAGCGGGAGAGAAAGATTTGGATCATTCTCATTGTGAAGGAGGTCCTTGAAAGTAATTCACTTCACAAGGTAGGAGAGGAACCAAGGAAAGTGATGCGAGACATAAATGAAACTAATCAAAAGATTCGCAAGCTTACTACATTCTGTGTAAGTTTTTGGGATTTTTTTTAAAAGCCTTTTCAGACAAATTCTAAGCATCTAGGAATTGCTGTAAGAGCAAATAACACTGCAAAAGTGGTTTCATCCACAAAACATGAGGAATTAAAAGTAAGACTTGCCCCGTTTGTATAACAGAATATGAGGAATTAAAAGTAAGACTTCCCCCATTTGTATAACAAAATATGAGGAATTAAAAGTAAGACTTCCCCCATTAGTATTCCTTGGGCTGGGAATTCGGGCTAGGCGTGCCCATGGTTTATGCTATCTAGACAAGTTATGCCATTGTAGGTGCTTCATCAGGAAAGAGCTAGCTCGAAAGGCACAGAGGGCAGTGGAGCCCCATCATCCAGATTTTTAGACCTACAACCCTGGGAATTGGCACAGTAGGAAGTAGAGCCCAATCGTCCAGATTTTAGACCTATAACCCTGGGAAATACAAGTATCTCAATAGCTTGGGAATATACCCTAAAGGAGCTCATGAAAAAAACAATCATTGAAATATTTATGTTTGAACCAGTTCTGCAAGTTCGCTCTCTCTCTCTCTCTCTCTCTCACTCAGACACCCCCCACCCCAACAGACACACACACACACTCACATACTGAGTCGGGATATATGTGTGTGTACACACTACAGGATAGTGCAAGATACTTTTATCTGTAAACATGTGAGGGAGGTTAGAAAACTGTCCAACAATCCCTGCTCAACCCCCTCTCTCCCGGGTCTCTCTGGACTTTCAGATTTACAAGCAGTGGCGGAACTAGAATTTTCGTTAAGGGGTGTCAAAATATATAAAAGTAAACATACCAGGAAATTAAGGGGAGTCAATACATAGTATATTTATATATAATTTATTTTTTTACCTAGCTATACAGTGTATTTTTCCCGCGAAGGGTTGTCATTTTGACACCCCTTCGTATAAGGTGGCTCCGCCACTGTTTACAAGTGCCACCAAGTGTTGTTTACTCAGATATACTAACTCATTCAATACTGTGGCAGGTCTGCAATCTTGTATGGTCGAAGAACGTAGATGAACTAGTCAGCACTCACGGTTACTCACAAAACCAAATAATACTCTGGAGGTATCCTACAATGTCCAAGGTATTTCACCTAAGTTTTCAGAATGTGACGCTGCAGTAAAAAGTATATGGGGAAACATTTATTTGTTAGACATATCGTCTTGTACTAGTTTCATCATATGCTTTTTTCAATTAATGCAGATAGCAACTCTGACGGGCCATACATATAGAGTCTTATATCTTGCCATCTCTCCAGATGGACAGGTAGCTGAGCAAAACTAGTTAATTTCGTCTATGTATTTCTTTCTACTTGTCGCCTAGTGCAGCAGCAGCTTCATTCTCTCTACTCTGATGTTTTTAACTGCTATTAACATCTTTGCAGGCGATTGTGACTGGAGCAGGAGATGAAACACTTCGATTCTGGAATGTCTTCCCTTCTCCTAAATCTCAGGTAAAGCATATGTAAAAGGATAGTAACCTTCTATATTACAGGGTACCTTCATTTAGACTTTCAAAAGAATCCAAGGACATCTAACATGTGAATGTAATTGGCCATGCAGAACACCGAGACTGAAATTGGGGCATCTTCTCTTGGTAGAACGAAAATCAGGTGACTGCAATGTAATTATTTTTGGGCACTCGTTAAAGTTGTTTCATCGTGAAGCTCAAGCAGCGAAGAGGTGCGAGCTGATCTGTTCGATGAGAGATACTTGTAACGGGAAAGAGTTACAGGAAGATGTATGACTTAATGTGCAACTGATAGGATGATGATCTCTATCATCTTTCAAAAATATGTATTAGAGTGATTAATCTGTTAATAGATCAAAGTGTACAGTTGGAGATGTTATTTAATTCTCATTAACATCCTTGGGGCGTTCTGTAATATAGGAGAGAGGGAGCGTGTTCTTTTGAGGGGACATCCAATTTTTCGCGAACTTGTGATCTTGTTTGTACATAAAGTTGTCTTTTACTGTTTTTCTGCGTTCCAATTCATGAAAGCAGATGATCTTATATGCTCACTTACAATTTGATTGTACACGAGTAATTGAACAAGCTACTGTACTCGTGTAACTTCTCAGCTTCAGGTGTAATTTCCTACTGCTCTCTGCCTCAGTAACTTATGCATCAATATTAGTTTATACCGACATATATTTGGGCTGCCCTTATTTTAGACATTGAAAAGATAAAGCTTGGAAGAGATTTGAAAGGAAATGAAACTAAAGCAAATAAGCAAATGAAAAACATGAAAACCAAGTCAATGAAACGTGGGATGGCTGCAACACTAGATACAATCCAAGTCCATGACTACTATGCATCAACATCTTTAGACTCATGCTTTGTTTTAGTGGTAAGGGCGCAACACATACTCCGAATGCCTATTTTTCTCCGGTTTTTAAAAAAAGGTACCACCATCTTCAAAACCAAATGCATATTTTTAAATAATTTACATTAGAATAAAGAATTACTCCTATTATCTTTTTACAGTCCTACAAGGACAGTAAATTACTTCAATCTTGTAAAGTTTGTAAACCAGTTTGTGAAGATGAAGAGGAAGAGGACCAGGAAATCAAACTCATTGAGGGGAAGCAACATGTGCAAGATTGTTGACAAGGTTGTGGTAAATCCAAGTTGCAATTGGTGGTTGTAGTAGCTATACTAGCCATTTGGGTCTCACCCAATTCACTAGAAGGTGAGGATGCTTCTTTGAGTTGGCCCCAGCAATCCACTTTGTTGAATTCTGGAATGTTTGAGTGAAAATAAACCCAAACCAAAGCTTCTTGCAACTCTGGGTAATTCTTTAGCAAATTCTCATCTCCATGAACAAATGCTTTTATAACCTGCAGGTGCATATGCCAAATAATATTGGGTCAAAAGACTGCTTTAAATAAAATCATTTTCTGGTGTTTGAATTTTTTCTGAGGAAAAGAAAAATGACTTCTGAGGGTTAAAAACATATATATATATATATATACCACGGGGAGTTCCTTGCAGAAGATATAATATCTGAGGGTAGCAACGAAGTCTAACAAGAAATGGCCTCCACTAATGTGACAATGAACATGAAGTGACATCTTCCCTTTAACTTTCTTCCATTCTGCAACCACTTCATCCCTTTGCAATCTATTATACCACCCTTGTAACTGCACATCAAAGTTCCAAATATTTGTTAGAGTAATTTCTCACACCAATTTCAATTGAAATACAAATAAGGAAAATTAACCCTCATGAGGAATATAATTGATTTAAGTACTTCCAAAATCTTATGTTGGGACAAGCCAACACGTCAAAGTAAAGTCAGGGGAGGGCAGTGTGTACACAGACCTTACCCCTATCTTTAGGAGTTGAAGAGGTTGTTTCCGCTACACACTCGGCTTAGGAAGACAAATTTGCAGTAAAACTATTCCAATAAAAACAATATTGTAGAAACTGAATCTTTCCCTTTTTTCCTCTGTTGTGTCTAAAAGTTGAGTAGCTAGAGACTGAAAGGGAATTATATTTTCTAATTTAGTTATGCTAATACATGAATATGAAGCAGGATCAGAGAAATTACCTGAGAGTTATTAATGGTTTGAGAAATGGCAAGAGTGAGTTTTGAAGTAATATCACTATGTGTAAGTGTGTAAGTTCTTGGAAGATTTCCAGGATGTTTTTTCTCATCTACACCTAAGAATAGAACCTTCAGCTTAGATGCTTCAAAAATAGAAGGTCCAAATAACCTTGCCACCTGAAATCATCAATCACATATATCAATAATTAAACAATGCAGAATGTCCAAATTTGAAAGGCAAAAGAGGGAATTAAGAAAGAAGATGAATATTACAGGAACTATAGATTGGCTGTTTTTGGACAGTCTTCTAGTTTTGTATACAAAAAGAGAGCTTTCTTTTTGAGCGTTGAGATTTGATGGAAGTAAAGAAATGGTCAAAGTGCTCATTTCTCTGAGACTCTTATTAGAATCTGATATGTTATGAAGCTGAAGCTATATCTGAAGATCACAACTAGAGAAGGATGGATTAAACTACAACTACTACTTCTTTAAGCTGCAAATTCTTAAGGCAAATCCCAAATTTAGAAGATAAGTACTGAATATTTTATAGTAGTATGATCAGGTAGGCGTAGGGAAAAGTTAGAACAGGAATTTGCCTTTTTTGGATTGGTTTTGGTTTCTTACTTGCGTAGTCGCTTTTGCTTTAAGGTTTTATAGACTTCATTCAAAGATTAGTATTCATACGTGTATCTTTGAGAAAGACATTAAAAAACGACGAAAGAGGCAAAGAAAAATGGGGGATACGTGTTTAAATTCATATTTACATATAAATTAAAGCGAGCAAATTAGAGTGAGGATACATATATATCATTTAGTAATAAAGGTTTAAATGTAAATGCTTATAAATTATGAATGTAAGTAAATTTTGTATAATTATTCTATTTTCACAAGCAATGCTCCTCTTCTTAATGGTATCCTTAGTATTTTCGGCATCGACCAAGCTATAAACTTGAGTTTTTCCAAATCGATGCAAGAAACCTCCTCCTTCTATTCAAGTGTGAGAAAAAAAAAATCATGTTTTATATTCTGAATTTAACGAAGGTAAATTATCCATCCTTCCAAGCATACGAATTATACCATTCATTTGTGCTTCATTTTCAAACATAGTATTACAGGAAAATTGAAATTTACACCTAATCATATAATTTAATCTAAGAGTCACAAAATTAAAATGATAATATATAGTACTCCTATTAAAAAACCATAATTAAATGAAATACATACGAGTATATATAAGATAAATTATACAGTTGCTTAAAGGAGCTTCTAAGCTTAATTAGGGTTGGGTGCACGGCTTAGCAATTAGCACGTGGGTGGCATCACAGTTTCCCTATTTGGCACTCCCACTGTGTCCTTTGACTTTCTACTAATAGCTCCAATTCTTAAATTTTGAGAACTTTCAAATGTATTTGGAGTATATGTTTACTACTCCGTCGTTCCACTTTAACTAATTTTTTTAATTTTTTTTGTGATTTATAATATTTGATTTTTTTAGATATCAAGAAAGAATTATTTTTTTTAAAGTTGTCCTTAGAGTAAAGAGTCTGGGAATATTTATTATATTTTCAATGAACAAATTAAGACTAATATGATTAATTATCATTGTTAATTAATGCTAAAACAACAACAACAATAACAACAACCAGTAAAATCCCATTAATGGGGTCTGGGGAGGGTAGTGTGTACGTAGACCTTACCCCTACCCCGAAGGAGTAGAGAGGCTGTTTCCGGAAGACCCTCGGCTCAAAAAAAAAATAAAGACAAAAGGACAAAAAGGGAGACAATATTAGTATCACAACAACACTCATATGATAAATAGGAACAGCATGAAATCTAGAAGAAAGATGCAAAGCAAAGGGAGATAATGTTAGTAAATATTAGTATCGCCACAACAATCATAAGAAAAATAGGAACACCGTGAAATCTAGAAAAAAGATGCAAAGCAAAAGCGATAGCTAGTAAATAGGACATACACTAAAAAGCGAAATAGTAAGCCATAACATTGCCACTAGCTATCTTAGACAAAATCCCTAAATGGCTAGTCCCACAATGGTACGAAGTAAGGCACGACTCAACTACCTCCTAACCTACAACCCTAATACTCGACCTCCACATCTTCCTATCAAGTGTCATGTCCTCAGAAATCTGGAGCCTCGCCATATCCTGCCTGATCACCTCTCCCCGATACTTCTTAGGCCGCCCTCTACCTCTTCTCGTGCTCTCCACAACCAGCTGCTCACACCTTCGTACCGGAGCATCTGGGCTTCTCCTCTCAACATGTCTGAACCATCTAAGCCTCACTTCCCGCATCTTGTCATCAATGGGAGCCACATGCAC
>AWOL01S0003314.1:13144-26952 GCA_000715115.1 Nicotiana otophora
AACAGAATTGAATGTGAATATATTGTGAGAGCGGGTTGCACGCTGCAACAGAATTGATGGAAATGATATTTGGTTATGACTGTTGAGTTGGCTTCAATTATTATAAATGAGTTACCTGATTTATTTCTATTATTGTTGTTATTACTAATATTGCGTACATATAATGTAAGTGACCCGCCTTAGCCTCGTCACTATTTCGTCGAGGTTAGGCTCAGCACTTACCAGTAAATGGGGTCGGTTGTACTGATACTACACTCTGCACTTCTTGTGCAAAATTTGGAGTTGGTCCCAGCGGCGCACCATAGACTTGCTCGGATTTCACCTACCAGAGGAGCCTTGAGGTATAACTGCATGGCGTCCACAATTCTGAAGTCCCCTTCTATTTTACTTCAGTTGTGTACTTATTTCCAGACAACTTTATTTTATTCAGACCTTTATTTGTATTTATTCTATAAGCTCGTGCACTTGTGACACCAATTCTGGGATGGTATTTAGACACCGTTGTATTTATGGATTATTTCACTATATTTCAAACTTTGCTTCCGCTTTTGTTTCCTTGATTATTAATAATGTAAAGATTGTTTAAAAATTGGTTAATATTATTCTAACGTTGGCTTGCCTAGCAAGTGAAATGTTAGGCGCCATCACGGTTCGAAGGTGGGAATTTCGGGTCATGACACATTCGCAGATGCGACAGAAGCTCGCAGGCGCGGCACTCGCATATGCGAGATTTTGAGCACGGAAGCGGAAAAGGGAAGGGGCAATCCATCGCAGATGCGGACGATTTGTGCACCTGTGAACGCGCAGGTGCGAAGCTTTGTGTGCAAATGCAAGAATTGGCCAGGCAAGTGAAACTCGCACCTGCGAGGATTTTTCCGCAGGTGCGGAGCCGCAGGTGCGTTCCAACTTCCGCAAGTGCGAAAGACATATTTAACAGAAAGCTTAAAAGAACAGGAACTCACCATTTTTGCCCATTTTCTTCCATACTTGGGCGATTTTGGAGCTCTTTGTGAGGAGTTTTCAACTAACAACTTGGAGGTAAATTAATTCTACACCCTTTGAGTTAAATACATAGATTATGGGTAAATTATAACTAGTAAATCTTAGAAATCAAGGGTTTAGGTGAAAAACCTTGATTTTTATAAAAATGAGATTTTAACCACGAAAATGGTTATGGAATTGGATAGAAATTATATATTTGAGTTCTTGAGATTATGGGTAACGTTGTCATCTAAATATTTCCAGAATCCAGGCACGTGGGCCCAGTGTGAATTTTAGGAATTTTACCATTTTGGATAGAGTAATTTAATTAATAGATGAATTTCGAATTGTTGAACATATATTAATTATTTTATATAACTTTTGGATAGTTTCGAATTTTCGGCATTGAATCGAGAATTTTACACGACGCGATAATCGGAAAATGAACTTTGAGACGAGGTAAGTCTCTTATCTAATCTTGTGAGGGGGAAATTAGCCCATATGGATTAAATTGAATATTGTTGCTAATTGCGGGGGCTACGTATGCACGAGGTGACGAGAGTCCGTGCGTAGCTACTCTAAACGCTAAAGTCCGGGTAGTTTAGGACTCAAAGCATGAATTACTTGTGTAACTTGTATTCCTGGATTAATTAATATTAATTGATATATATGAATATATTGTGAATTGTTAGATAAAAATATTAAAGGATGGAAATCTCATAAACTTAATTTTCTGTTTAAATGAATTAATTGTTAAAAAAAATTATTTTTCCTCCCGAATTTATCTCATAATAAATATACTATCTTTTCGAAGGTACATAAGAAAATGTCATCCTTTCTTGTGGAGCGGGCCGAATGTCTCGGCAGGATAGATGCATCTATGGATCGCGCCGCACGTCCCTCGGCAGTGTACATGACACTTTGGATCGGGTCGTACGTCCTCGACAGAAATCGTGCTTAATAATATTAATTACACGATACTTTAATAATTTATTTCAGCTTGCGAAGCTAATTGATAAATTGAACAATCCTTAGAATTTAATGAATTATTATTCTTGCTTGTTAAAGAATTAATTGTTATTCCTATAAATGATATTTAATTGATAAATTGGAAATTATTTGAATTGAAGGAATTTAATTAATATATTGAGAATTGTTGCATTTGAAGAAATTTTATTATTTCCGCTGATTAAATAAATTATTTTAAATTGTGTAAATAATGTTGATTTAAATATTCTAATTGTATTTCAATTATTATTATTGACCCATAGTGAGTGTCAAAGTCGGCCATCTCATCTCTACCACTTCGAGATTAGGCTTGATACTTACTGGATACATGTTGTTTACATACTCATACTACATTTGTTGCACTGTTTGTGCAGGAACTGAGGCAAGTACTAATGGAGGTCCTATCGTCTTACACCCACGTTATCCAGGGGCATAGTGGTGAGCTGTTTCTCTGATCCGTTCTACAGCTACTAGTGTCTCTCTTTATATTTTTCATTCTGTCTATTTTTATTTTAGACAGTATTTGAGGTTTTGTATAATCTACTAGATGCTCATACACGTGTGTCACCAGGTCTTGGCACACATATTGGTAGAATTTGGGTTTTGTTATTTCTCTTGGTTTTAAATTTTGTCAATGAATGATTAATTTATTAAGTTGGCTTGCCTAGCCGTAGTGTTGGGCGCCATCACGACCTATAGGTGAAATTGGGTCGTGACAATTGCAATGTATCTTAGCGATTGTACTCATGTACTCACACTCTCAGAGTACTCAATCTCACTGTCTCGCATTCTCTCTCACTATGCTCAGCACACTCAATCACTCAGCGCTATACAATACCTGCTGCGGCATGCAGCCCGATCCCTGTTTATAGTTGACTGCGCTCACTAGGGGTGTGTACAGACTCATGAGGGGCTCCTACATCCCAATCACTATAAGCACGGACAACTCACGTGCTATAATATCATATCTGGATCTGCACGGATAACTCATATGCTGCACGGACAACTCACGTGCTATAATAATATCTGGATCCGCACGGCCAACTCACGTGTTGCACGGCCAACTCACGTGCAATAGTATAATATATGTATCTGCATGACCAACTCACATGTTGCACGGCCAACTCACGTGCAATAGTATAATATATATAAAGCCAACATGGCCTGCTGCGGGCGAGCAGCCCCGATCCATATAATAATCCTCACTATCAGGCCCTCGGCCTCATTCAGTCATCAATCTCTCCAGTCTCTCGATCATGGGCTCACAATATCATGAAAATAGCCCAAAAATGATGATATGATGTATCAATAAATAATAACAGAGACTGAGATATGATATATAATGACATGAATATGACTGAGTATAATTTTCAATTTAAAACAAATAATTCACAGCAATATGACCTTTGTGGGTCCCAATAATACTAGCACATAGCCTCAACATGATTTTTAATATGCTTTTCAGCTCAATTTCTTTAACACATAAAACCGCATGGAAAATTCGAAGATTATTTAACTATAAAATTCCACAGAAACAATTATGTCACAAATTCTATAGTGCACACCCACACGCCCGTCACCTAGCATGTGCGTCACCTCCCAACAATTCACATAATACATATGTTCAGGGTTCATACCCTCAGCTCCAAGATTAGAAGAGTTACTTACCTCGAAACGTGAAATTCTTTACTCTGCTATGCCTTTGCCTCGCAAATCGGCCTCCGACTACCTCGAATCTAGTCACAAATAATTCTTTTCACTCAATAAAAATTATTGAAATTAGTTCCATAAGAAAATACTAATTTTCCATAAAAATCCGAAATTTAGCTCAAAAATCGCCTGTGGGACCCATGTCTCGGAACCCGACAAAAGTTACAAAATCCGAAAGCCCATTCAACCACGAGTCTAATCATACCAATTTTACCAAAATCTGACCTCAACTCAACCCTCAAATCTACAAATCTTATTTCTAATTTTTAAATTCCAATCTCCGATTTACACCTCAAAATCATGTAATCTAGTCGGATTATTCAATGATAATTCAATATTATGGAGTAGAAATGATCACAAGGGACTTACCTCAAGTTTTCCTTGAAAATTTATCAAACATCGCCTCTCCTCAAGCTTCAATTTGTCAAACATGGCGAATGGGGCGAAGTCCCTACTTTATAATTCTGCCCAGACTGCCTCGGTTTTACCTCGATCTTGACCTTCGATCGAGGTCCTTGATCCTGGGTCTCGCTCCTGGGCCTCGATCATGTCCTCGACCCTGGCCTTCGATCATGTCTTCGACCCTGCCTTCGATCGTGGCCCTCGACCCTGGGCTCGATCGTGGTTTTCGATCCCGATCCTTGATCCTGCCTTCGATTCTGATCCTCAACCCTGCCTTCGATCGTGGCCCTCGACCCTGGGCTCGATCGTGGTTTTCGATCCCGATCCTTGATCCTGCCTTCGATTCTGATCCTCAACCCTGCCTTCGATCGTGGCCCTCGACCCTGGGCTCGATCGTGGTTTTCGATCCCGATCCTTGATCCTGCCTTCGATTCTGATCCTCAACCCTGCCTTCGATCGTGGCCCTCGACCCTGGGCTCGATCGTGGTTTTCGATCCCGATCCTTGATCCTGCCTTCGATTCTGATCCTCAACCCTGCCTTCGATCGTGGCCCTCGACCCTGGGCTCGATCGTGGTTTTCGATCCCGATCCTTGATCCTGCCTTCGATTCTGATCCTCAACCCTGCCTTCGATCATGATCCTCGACCCTGCCTTCGATCGTGGCCCTCGACCCTGGGCTCGATTTATTTGGTCTCGATTTTCTGGCAGAAGAAATTTCTAACAAAAGGAAATTGCAGAAGCTGTTGTAGTTCAATTTTTGATCTGTTAACCATCCGAAACTCACCCGAGGCCCTCGGGACCTCAACCAAATATACCAAACAGTCCTAAAACATCATATGAACTTAGTCGAATCCTTAAATCACCTCAAACAACGCTAAAACCATGAATTACGCCTCAATTCCAGCCTATTGAACTTTGAAAGTTTTTATTTCTTCAAACAACGCCGAAATCTATCAAATCACGTCCGATTGACCTAAACTTTTGCACACAAGTCATAAATAATATAGCAGACCTATTAAAATTTTCAGAATTGGATTTTGACCCCGATATCAAAAAGTCAACCCCCCAGTCAAACTTTCCAAAATTTAACTTTCGGCATTTCAAGCCTAATTCCACTACGGACCTCCAAATAATTTTCCAGACACGCTCCTAAGTCCAAAATAACCATACGGAGCTATTGGAATAATCAAAATTAAATTCTGAGGTCATTTACATATAAGTCAATAACCGGTCAACTATTTCAACTCAAGCTTCCAATATGAAAATGCATTCTTCCAACCTAACTCTGAAATACCTTAAAACCAAAACCGACAATTCACACAAGTCATAATACCTCGTAGAAAGTTATTCAAGACTTCAAATAGTTGAAAGGAACGTAAATGCTCAAAACGACCGGTCGGGTCATTACAATCTTCCCCACTTAAACATACGTTAGTCCTCGAACGTGTCAAGAGTTGTTCTTAACCTTCAAATCTCTATTCCACCTTATCACACACATACCCGGGGGTGATCTCATGTCACCCTATTCTATATAGGCATGACCACACAACATAACTGAAAATCATTAATTTAACATTAGCCCAAAAACCTTGGAGCCAAATTTCTAACATCTAGAATTCTTTTCAAGACCCGAATCTCACATTTACTCAGTGTATAAGCTTGAAAAGGCTGTATCAAGCCATATCCATAACCCCAGATATAATCACATTGCATACTACACAACTCACATGCTCGCAGCACCATTTCCGATCACACCAATTACTCCAAACTAACCAAGTGCAAGTATTAAACCTCATATCAAGCCAAACCTCATTCCAAAACCTTCGTACACTGCTGATAATAAAAGGAACATGCAAAAATTTCATGACCCCTTATCAGAGCAACAAGTCATGGAGCTCTCTTGCCCCAACCAGAACCATAATCACTTTTTAAGCCGATTTTCAATATTATCCTCCCGATTATACCGTAATCAAACCTGATAGTATCCATTATAGGTCTAATGACCTTATATAATTAAACAAAACTATCCCACAGACACGCCACATCAATATAACTCAAGCCACAACTGCGCAATCTATGTACCCAAATATGGGAGATGTGTAACGACCCGGCTGGTCATTTTGAGCGTAATGGCCCTGATCCCCTATTTATTGGTTCTCCCATATCTATTTCTGCTATTGTGACTTTCCAGGAGGTTTCGTTTTGGTTTTTGGAGTGTTTTGGGACACTTAGTCCCTAAATGGAGGTTTAAGCCTTAGGATTTGGACCATAGTCGGGACTGTGTAAAGATGACTCCGAAATGGCATTTTGTCAGTTCCATTAGCTCTGTTAGGTGATTTTGGACTTAGGAGCGTGTCCGGATTGTGTTTTGGAGCTCCGTAACTTATTTAGGCTTGAAATGGCGAAAGTCGAATTTTTGGAGAATTGGACCGGTAGTGGACATTTTGATATCGGGGTTGGATTCCGATTCCGGAAATTAGAGTAGGTCTATAGTATTGAATATGACTTGTGTGCAAAATTTGAGGTCAATCAGACGTGGTTTGGTTGGTTTCGGCATCGGTTGTCTAATTTGGAAGTTTCAAGTTTCTTTAAGTTTGAATTGGATGGTGATTCATGATTTTTGCGTTGTTTGATGTGCTTTGAGGACTCGACTAAGTTTTTATGATGTTTTAGGATTGGTTGGTATGTTTGGTTGAGGTCCCGGAGGCCTCGGGTGTGTTTCAGATGCTTAACGGATGAATTTTGGACTTAGGGAAGTTGTTGAGTTTTGCTCGTTCTGGTGTTTCGCACCTGCGGAGGGGAGACCGCAGGTGCGGGCTCGCACGTGCGGAAGACCAGGCACATATGCGGCATTTGGAGGCTTGACCAGGGTTTGCAGGTGCGAGGAATTTCTGCATCTGCGATGCCCGCAGATGCGCCCAAGGATTTGCAGGCGCGGAGGAAGAACGCAGAAGCAGACAGTATTCCGCATGCGCGCACGCGCATGTGCAGCCCCCATTGCCGCAGATGCGAACCCAACCCTCTTAAGTGATTTCAGAACCTGCGGGGGATTTTCTACAGATGCGGCATTGCAGGTGCGACCCAAGGCCCGCAGGCGCGAAGATCGCTGGGCAAAAAGGGGGAGAATCGAGAGTTGAGGTTCATATTCAGAAATTTGATTTTTGAGCTCGGGAGAAGGAGATTTCTTGAGGGATTTTCAGAGAAAGATTTGGGGTAATGATTCCTAACTTGTTTTTGGTTGTATTTCATTAATCTATTGTTGTTTTCTTCATTTAATTAAGAATTTGGAGTGAGAAAGTTGGAAAAATAGGGGAAACGTTCCCCAACCGAATTTCTGAGTTTTGAGTAGGATTTAGACATCGTATTTGGATAATTTTGGTACGAGTGATCTCGTGAGGTGTTCATATTTAGTAACTTTTATCCGATTCCAAGACGTGGGCCCGAGGAGACTTTTTGGGCATTTTGCTAATTTCTTGCCTTAGCTTTGATTTCGTTAGCTAGATTAGTTTCTTGTAGCTACATTTATGTTATGTAATTGGTTTTGATTAGATTTGGGTCACTCGGAGTTGGATACTCGTGGCAAGAGCATGATTTCAGATTTGATTTAAGCTTGATTCGAGGTAAGTAGCTTGCCTAACCTTGTGTGGGGGAACTCCCCTTAGGATTTGGTACTGTTTTTGATATATGAGCGTCGTGTATGTGAGGTGATGAGTGCGTACATGGGCTATTGTTGCAAAACTCCATTTTCATTTAGTAAAATACATGTCTTCCTTAACTGAGCTACACTAGCATATGTAATTATCCTGTTTAGTTTAGAACAACATGTGTACGTGTCTTAATTGTTTGTATACTTTGTGCCGCATGCTTAGTGAATTTCCTGCTTCTTTCTTGACTTGTACTTAGTCTAAATCATAAGAATTCGTGATGTAGTTGTATTTCTATTGTTTGTGCTGCATATTTACTTTGAGACTACGGAACGGTATTCTGATAAATCCCCTTGTCTTGCATATTTACTTTGGGACTACAAAACGATATTCAGGTAGATCCCTGTATCTTGCATATTTACTTGGGACTATGGAACAGTATTCCGGTAGATCCCCCATGTCTTGTATATTTACTTTGGGACTACGGAACGGTATTCCGGTAGATCCCCCCATGTCTTTCATATTTACTTTGGTACTACAAAATGGTATTCCGGTAGATCCCCCCTGCACATTTACGTTTGGGACTACGGGGCGGTATCCTTGGAGATCCCATGTTGTTATCACTATGTTTTGAGATGTTGTGTTTCATTGATTCTATTCCTGTTAGATTTCCGTATTTATTTTTTATTGTGATATTTCATTCTGTCTTATTTCATTATATTTATACTAGTAGGGCCCTGACCTGATCTCGTCACTACTCGACCGAGGTTAGGCTCGGCACTTACTGGGTACCGTTGTGGTGTACTCACGCCCTTTCCTGCATATGTTTTTCGTGTGCAGATCCAGGTTCATCTTACCAGCCTCATCACTAGTTGCAGTCACTGCTACTTATTGGAGACTTCAAGGTACATTTGTCCACGCCTGCAGATCCTCGGAGTCCCCCTCTATTCATCTATGTTCATTTTTCCTTCCTTCTGTAGAAATGATGTATATAACAGTTAAGAATTCTCAGTAGCTTGTGACTTGCGGGTTTTCGAGTTTTGGGAAAATGTTTTTTGTACTTTTTAGAGGTGATAATTGTATATGCCGAGTGGCATTTAGTTGCCTATTAGATATTTGTTACTGTTAGTAGTTATTGTTCATGCTTTTGTTTCATTTTCGCAAAGTGTTAGGCTTACCTAGTCGTAGAAACTAGGTGTTGTCACGACAGTTCACGGAGGGAGAAATTGGGTCGTGACAAGATGTCTCAAGGAAGAGAATCGTATTGCAAGTTCAACAAGCACCACCACAACCGCAATGTTACACCCAACTCCTCAAATTTCGTGAAGCCATAGGCGCATGTGCACAATTGTAGAGGAAGGAAATTAATGAATCAGATAAAGTATCATAGAAATAAAATTACCATACACGGCACGGATGACTCACGTGCCAATAATATGAATCGCCTGGCATGGTCACAGGCCTCCAGTCCCAGCATATCATACATGAGTAATTAAGCAAGTACACTTGTATATGATAATGAAATAAGATTCACATGCTCCTGGACTGGTATAAATAACACGCCATAGTGTAAGCATGTGCAAAGTCTACGATCACACTTCAAATCGGCAATTTAACGCAGAAATAGTAACTACCCTGTTTATTCAAGGAAATTAGCTTCTTCGTAACCTCAAATGTAGCCCAAATAGTTTTTAATAAAGGTATGAACATGAGAAACGTTGTAACTTTATGCTTAACAGTCAACTCTAGGCATATCATAGCCTAAGCATTCTTTCGAGTATGAATACATGCCTTGATGCTCGCACATTGGCTCAAACCTTACATATATGCACACTTATAGCGCATAGCTATCACAAATAATTAACGCAACTAGTGCCTCCACTGAGTCTAAAGAAAATACTTATCTCAAACAAGCCACAACCCGAAACAATATACTTCTGAGAACTCCCAGTCTCCAAATTCATCAAACACATGAATCACCGTAACTGATCTCAACTCCAACACTAGAATGACTAAAACATCTTCCATTCACGATCTTCCCATAAGAAATACTTTCATAATTCTTCCGTGCCACATAGCAATAATTTGAATAGCAGCAGCCTATCAACCAGGTGAGTACTGCAATACCAATGAACATCCATAAGGTAAAACACAATGCGCCTTTTGAAATGCGCACCCTTCTCAGGGATTACCAAGCAATTATAACATACATCTAATTATCTGAAATTGACCATTCTGTCCAAAATTCGTGATCTTCCTTTCAAGAATGAACTGCCACCTTGTACATGAAAATCTTAATCTCGCGCCACACACCACATCTATCATGTCATCATGTGACAAGCACGAGAATCTCATTATCAACTTTGGGTAACCAGCAAATTACATACCCAGTCATTCAGTAACCTTCATCTTGCTTCCTTCCAGGCGAAATTCATAATACACAACACGTTCCCTACACCGGTAGAATATATCCGGTTCAACCCATGGTATAAACCATTAAGAATACTTTGAAATCCATTTGCACATAACCAAGCTATCAGAACTAAATCCTTATAAATCCACCAAGCCACACAAGTTTCCAAATCCGAGAGTATTGCCACAAAACACCCGTAAAGCATCACCTCATCATAAGAACTAAGAGAACCGAGCATACCACTACCATACTGATCCAGCATGTTACCCATTTGTCCTATTTTCTCCGAGTTGCTTCTGGATTATCCTCAAGTTGCCATTTCTCCTTGTCAGAACACCACTACTTTAACCAAAGCTCACTACAAGACGTCCTAACATAAAACTACACCGCATTAAGGCCCATAAGCCACTGTATTCTTCTTAAGCACCTCCATAAATACCACAACTGTAACACTCACTCTGAAATACCTTATGCAAATTTAAAATTATTCCTCTTTCCTTTCTTATACTGAAATGTAGAATCCATTAAAACCCTCTCGAGAGTCATCCACTCTGCTCAAATGTAATTTACTCTGCCCCAAACGGGCCGACAGATATGTGCTCCTTTAGCACGATCAACACTCAAAGAAGTAACCCTATCTCAACACGACCAATCGAGTCCATACTTCATGCGCACTACATCCTTCAATTAACAAACTAATCATTCCATAATTTTCATATTTTCATAAAGTTCAATGTAACCCGTATCCAGGAATTTACTTACCCGAGTTATCCTCGATCTCTACCTTTGTAAGTCATAACTAACCCCACAAGTATGCCTCAAACCAAAACTAAAATTTAATATATATCCATGAAATTGAATTGTCAATAGCATACTCCCCCACTTGGCTCAAATCCATAGAACAAAACACTCGATAACTCATAATACCCATACTCCATTACTGCAGTTAGTTCATCGAAAATGATTCTCAAGCTTATGCGATACCCACCATAAAATACCTCAATCATCCGCTAAGTTAGTATTTATTCTCGCGATAATCAAGTCAATTTTTCTCAACCCGATTCAAATTCAAATCTCAACACATACGCCTCGTTTGTAGAAAAATAACTCTCTATTCACATCATAAGGAACACACATACATAGATTACTGCGTAGGAGATAACTCACCTGCTTAGTCTCAAATTGGCATCTTGTTATTCCCTTTCGCAGCCATGATTACTATGAAATCATTTAATCTTTCTGAGTTCAAAATCATTAACCAGACACGAGAATTTAATTTGTCCCAAAATTTAACAATCGTGAAAGATCATTCAAAACATTCACACTAGAGACTGTAGGTCAGATCAAAATGAAAATCAAGCACCCAATGGCCTTCTTTTACATTTCAAGGAAACACTTCTTGTCACATTCAAATCGTCTTAACACATCCCGCAGTTACATCATACTCATCACAAAGCCATTTCACCGCTCATCGAGCCACAAATTCCATTGTAGGGTCATTACCGGACATATGAATCCAATTGTACAAGTTACAACTGAAGCTACTGAGCTCAAGCTATGGTCTAACCATTGCCTCAAGTCCTCTAGACTGGCCCATCACCAAAACATAGAATACTCACCTTGAACCTCGTTCATAGAATCACAAGCCGGCGATGTATAGATAATACCGAGTGCTCATGTGTGCATACGAATACGTGGAAGGAATTCAAAGAGTTATGTTCCAAGCTGAATCAATCCTGCACGATAAAGAAAGAAAGATGGGAAGTATATATCCTAAATGCCATGTAGCCTCTCAAAGATAAGTATGGAAGTCATCATACCGATCCGTAAGACTCTACTAGACACTTGCTCATGACTTATAGAACCTATGAACCTAGGGCTCTGATACCACCTTGTCACGGCCCAAAATCCAACTAGTCGTGATGGAACCTAACCCACCCCGTTAGGTAAGCCAATTACCAACTACCTAACTTTAATAATAATTATTAAAGTAATTTAAGTGAATAAAGGTCTTAATCTTGTACAATCCCCAAGAAGTGGTAGTACAAATCATGAGCTTCTAAGAATAGAGTATACAAAGCGTAAAATGAAATAATTACGTAGTCTGTTTGAATTTTACATAAACAAAGCTTTTATAAATCTAAGGCTACCCTGAACAAAAGGCAGCTACAACAGGAACGCAGGTACATCTTCAATCCCGCGACCATCTAGCACAGCAACAACAACAACCAACATCTGCACGCAATGTGCAGAAGTGAAGTATCAGTACAACCGACCACATGTACTGAGTAAGTAGCAAACCTAGCCTTAGGTTGAAAGTAGTGACGAGCTTCTACCAAGGTCGGGTCCAAAACCACTAGTCCACAATAGTCCATAACAACATAAAGCAAATAATACCATAAGTAATTCAGAGATAAAATGCTCAGCCAAATCATGGTTTCAAAAAATATAGTTCTTCCTTTCAAGTACATCAGTGAAAACCCCCAAATCATTTACCGAAATTTCCAAAAATATGAATAAGTTTGAAAGCAATAATTTTCCCAAAATCCTTTCAATAATAAATGATATGTTTCATTTTCTTTCTAGATAACCCGTGTAAAACAATTGCATCATTATGCCCATCTGTCAACATGTGTGAGAAATCATGAATAATGTGATACCGTACAGCATGAGAAAAACACATCTCTATGCATATATGTCATGTGTGCATGTCAATGCAATGTATCTTAGATATTGTACTCATGTACTCTTACTCTCAGAGTACTTAATCTCATTGTCTCGCATTCTCTCTCACTATGCTCAGCATACTCAATCACTCAATGCTATATAATACCGGTTGCGGCGTGCAGCCCAATCCCTATTTATAGTCGACTGCGCTCACCAGGGGTGTGTACATACTCATGAGGGGCTCCTACAGCCCAAGCGCTATAAGCACGGACAACTCACGTGCTAAAATATCATATCTGGATCCGCACGGACAACTCACATGCTGCACGGACAACTCACGTACTAGAATAATATCTGGATCTGCACGACCAACTCACGTGCAATAGTATAATATATGTATCCACACTGCCAACTCATGTGTTGCACGGCCAACTCACGTGCAATAGTATAATATATATAAATCCAACATGGCCTGCTGCGGGCGGGCAGCCCCGATCCACATAATAATCCTCACTATCAGGCCTTCGGCCTCATTCAATTATCAATCTCTCCAGTCTCTCTCTCATAGGCTCGCAATGTCATGAAAATATCCCAAAATGATGATATGATGTATCAATAAATAATAACAGAGACTGAGATATGATATGTAATGACATGAATATCACTGAGATATGATGATATGAAAATAGCACTCGTGGTGACTTCAGGTTCTATTGTTCTTGCTTTGAATTTTCTATTCTACTTGCAGGAGATGGTACCTCCCGTTTTCCAGTTTCCCTTTGTTGTGTGAGTTAAATTGCTGGCATCTTACCTCGTACTAGTTTATTTACCGTATTAGTGTGCCTGTTGTTACAACTTGTATTCTTCTGGTTTGGTCTGTTGCCTTGTATGATAGTGATTCCCCTTACTCTGTCGTAGGTATAGTGGCTATGGTCTGGGATGGTCGAGTGAGGTCATGTCCTCGGGGGGAACGGGGGGTGGGG
>AWOL01S0003319.1:11891-32408 GCA_000715115.1 Nicotiana otophora
GTTATAAGAAAAATCAAATTATGGTAGAAATATACCCTCCCTCCATGATCTTCTCAAATGCTTAATGACATATTCAATGATATATTTCTATGCTTAATGACATACTCAATGACATATTTTTCTTCACTTTTCATGACTATATAAAGGCCTTGTAATAGATAGGAAAATACACACAATTGAAGAAGAAAATCTCTTCCTTCTCTCTATCTCAATTTCTTGCTCATGTTTTACTAAATTACTTTTATTTCATAACATGTCTTGTTCATGTTTTACTAAATTGCTTTTATTTTATAACAATTATATATTTATTTGAAAGCCAAAAGGCAATATTTTGCAGGGTGCAACACATGAGAAAGTTATAGTACAAAAACACCACTTTTTAAGAAATGAAATAAAGATATACACACTTATATCAAGTAATATTATGTATTTCCATATATACACAATTACACTTATACAAGGATTAAAAAACAAAAAATTAATTGTTTGAGAGATTAAAATGCATTCAAATATTTATAAAAGATAAAGACTTATACAAACATTATGTAAAAATATAGAAATTAAAGATAAAAATACTATTGCAATTGAAAACTAAGGGCGTCAACCAGATCTTTTGAAAAATATTTGAATACGCTAATAGTATACAGTTTGTTTTGGTTGTCTTTAATAATCAAGATACTAGAGAAAGATTATTTCATAAATCTAAAGAAATTTGCACAGACAAATTAATGGATAAAGAAAGCTCCGCTTATCTACAATTCTGCACTGATCAACGAACACAGATTGTTGATAAGTTAGCTAGCACAAGTTTGTATTCTCATTGATCATACATGCCAAAGTGTATGAGCCAAGTTTTCATTGTCAGATTGTTTTCACAAACTAAATGAAGAACATCAGTTGGGGTACAGAATGTCGTAATGTCCTGGGCGATACAGCAAGGTAATAGATGGATCACCACTATTCCCCATGTCATCGCTAGTAGGAACAAAGTCGTGGTGATTTACATTGATGCTGTTGTTCTCACATGAGCTTCTATCAAGATATACGACACGGATTGGTACACCCAACGCATCTGATAGGGCTATTATCTGCACATGATCACTCTCTTCGCCCATGGGTTCCACTGATGACTTGCAAAACTGTGTTAATTTTCAAATAAAAAGAAAGCGAGTTAACACCAAAGAGCCAACAATTTAAATTACAGGTTGTAAGGAAGAGGTGCTCGTAAAAGTCAGTGTATTTAGTGGACGATATTGTTAAAGTTAGGCAGTTATAAACATACGTTCATTGGTACAAGAATAAGTTTGAAAATCGAACCTGCTCCACTGAGACATTTGTTAGTCCTAGTATAAATGGTTCGAAAAACTCGGAGCGCTTCCTTATTTCACCAGATGTTACAAATCTGAAGAACATCACAACTAAACAGCACATATCATCAGATCACAAAGAAGAATACAACACTTCGTTATCTCACATTCACAAAAGGTTGCCAATGGCCCTCACCATAGTCAGAAATGGACGGATCACGACTTCTGCGTAGGAGTTCGTCATGACTGCAATGAATAACCAATTTTGCTCCTTGAGTACCGATTCCAGTTGACCAGTGGAAGCATTAAGATAGTGCACAGCTAAATGGAAACTCTAAGTCAAGAGAATTTTAGAACTCAAACCTTATGGAATCTTCGCTACCTTGAAGAACACTATCGAGTTGCTCGAGGAATAACTATGATAGTCCAAAAAGACGACAGAGCCTCAGGGCGACGAATTTCATAATCAAATGAAAGAAAATGAACAAATGCAAGATCCCAATGTGGTAGGTGATGCAAGAATGAAGGTGACGACCAAAGACTACTCAAGCTATATGGAATACTGTTATATGAGTAATGATAAGGTTAATAGTTGGCAAAAGCATGGCACAATATAAGCTCTAACAACACGAAAACATTCATCCGACATACCATCAATATCAGATCTTCCCCTCTCAATTCACTTACCCCCAAACAAACACGTAATCTAGTCAAGAAAGCGTGTAACTCCTGGACATGCAGTTTCCCTGGTTTTTATTTTAAGATTAGATACTGACCACTGGATAGGAATACAATCGTCCCATTTATGATCATAATCAGTATTATCAAAGGCGAAAAGCGCAAAAAGCTCTAAAGTCCATTGGGGCTTTAAGCGCAAAGCACAAATAAAGTGTGGGCTTCAATGAAGAAAGGCGCAGATCAAGAAAAAGTATGTATGTGTAATCCAAGACTAATAATTATAAGCATGAATAACAAATATATGAAAAAAGAAATTGAAAAAAAATTACAATAAAGTGAATATCATTGCGCCTCTTCAAGATTACGCTCATTGGCAAGAAAAGGTATGCCTTAGAGCCTTGATGACAAGGCGAAGCACTCAACATGTATTGCGCCTCGCTTAAGCGCGCCTCTGACAACATTGATCATAATAACCAAGAGCCCTTACTGTATTGTATATATCTTTATGGAAAATACAGGCTAGTCACTAGTGATTGTTGGTCAAATCACTGGCACTGCCACAAATTTTGAAGCAAAAAGATTTAGACATGTGAAAAGATAAATTAAAGGCGTGAAAGGTCAGGATAGGAATGGGTTTGAAGATCAACTAAAAGCCCTTGCCCAAATTATGACGCGAAGAACTGCAACAAGCAAGGGTTTCCTGGCATATGTATCTGCGGGATGGACTGATCAAGGTTCAGGGTCTTAAAATAAAAAGATGTAGGAACACATTTCAAGAAAGATGAAGATAGGAAAACTAAGGAAGAAGAGATATTGGCACTGTAATAACATGATATGAACCAAAAGAAAGAGAAATAGTGTTCAAATTCACGAATGCAAGAGAATCAAATCTCATTCTTCATGAAATGGAGTGAAACTTGGAGTTCAACCTAATCTACCCAAATGCGAACTAATACTGGTTAATGCCAACAAATCTCACACTTGTCAAAGAAAATTTTAGCACACTGTTGAAAATGCAGTTGGGAGCAAAAACACAATCAGGAGGAGCTTGCGCTTTTGTAACATTTTCTGGTAATTAACGATGATAAGATCATATACTTTAACAGTTTCTCTTGAAAATTCATTGATTAGAGAATAGAGAGCAGCTTTTATATTACACTATATGTCAAGTTTGGAACTGTGAACTATCCTTTTGACCAACAAGTTTCCATGTCGTGTTCAATTGATCGTACATCATTTAAAAACTAGACAGATTAAATATATCCGGATACACTACAAAAGTAGATTGAAAAAATCTTATATTTAAGGCATCAAGACATGATAGTTTTACGCAAAATGCACCTAACATGCCAAAACAAATACTTAAACATATTAAGGTAGAAAGACAAGAATACCGCAAAAAAGTCTTCAAATGTGAATTCTGCATAGCCCAAACTTTGAAGTGTCTTTTTGCATTCCTCAATGCTAGCTTTAATGCGATGAACTTCACTTTGATCTTGTGATTCCAGAATGTGCTCCTTTAGTTGAAATACACGATCATTTAGTAACTAAAGATGCCAAAACTCAAAGTCCACGCAGAAGACCACATATGTTCTACAAAATAAAATGCAGTATAAGAATTTAAGCATACAAGATAACCAAACATGAAACTGCGGAAAAAGCAATTCCCGTCTCCACGTGTTCTTCTAAGGGCAGCATATTGTTCACTCAGCACCTGCAGAAGTGACATCAACTACTGAGCAACACAGAACAATCACCCCAAAGACAAAGATATAATCTTCAAACCTTTATTTTCTTCAGCAAAATTGAATTTCCCAGATGGTATTCAGCTTCTAATGAAGACAAAGGTTCCTGCAGTTATCACCCCCGCAAAATACTCAAGTTAATCAATGTATTCAAGTAATTAGAGACACATATCAACAATTTGCATATTTTTAATTCTTTACAACATTTTCTTTATGGATCTTAAACAATCCCAAGCATTCTAGAAAGCACAAGTTTTAAAAGATATACACACAAGTTACTTCTTTTAAAAGAGAAGAAATGGTAAACAAAGGAAGGAGAAATTGCAGAATGATACATCAGCAAGATTTAAAGATGAAAAAGGTCCTGAAATTAGCTTAAAGGGTTTACATTGCATGAAGACACTTGCTGGCAGCACTGTGCTCCCGACTATTTTATCTGGTATTCAGTTCAATCCTAGTGAGAAAACATTTTATTATTGTTCAAACTATCCATAAGTTGCTCATTTGCAATACCGAGGTGAATTTTCAGAAAATCAAGCAGAATGTATCCGTTCAGGAATATGTCGTACCCATCTTGATAAGCCATGACTTATTTTGTTTCCAGAAAGAATCAAGAAAAACAATATTCCACTTGAAAGAAACAAGTAGAGCAGAATCAGCTCAATATTATGTCAAAAACATATTTTCATTGATAAAGAATTTTCCTCAGAGACATTGAAAGAAACAAGTAGGGTAGAACCAGCTCAAAAATATGTCAAAAGCATATTTTCGTTGATAAAGAATTTTCCTCAGACACATAATTAACTCACCTTCAGAAGAAGAAGAAATTCCTTCTAGCTTGTTAACAGAATACCTAGCATCCAGTCAAAAAAATACTAACTCGTTCCTACTGTCCTATGCATGAAAGTTCTATCCATATACAACACATAAAAAATGCAGGAATCAAGCAAACTTGATTATAGAACACTAATATGTTAAGCCGGGGAACTGAGATGCCGAGAGCTAGATGGTTTCGAATCCAATTAGTACCTTGACTATAAACAACGTAAACAATAAGAAAGAAATAAGTTAATGCTTCGAAAACAGGATAGCACTTGCCTTATCACCAACAAATTGAGTTTTTACAGCTTGTTCAGCCTGGATGGAAGATTGCTGTTGCATAATATCATCATCCTTGTATTTCGTCCAATCTTCAATTTCAGATGTTTGAACAGATGTCAATGTTTCTTTTCCTGCATCAGCCACATGCCCTTCCTGATCCTGCATCTTTTACTTAGTTTGACGGTCAGATCCGATATCTTTCCTGCTCAAGGACACTGACGACATAGTTGAATTGCACAATAACATCAGACTCCTTTTGCATTTACAATACGTAGCACACAATTGAAAAGGACATGTCAATGATGGTATGAACGCATATATAGGCATTTGACAATTAAAGTATCTCACTGCAGACCCCCAATCTTGATAATAGCGGGGAAAAAATAAATATTACCAAAACTTGGAAGCAAAGAATCTATATGCTAAAGGTATTAACAAAAGCTCAAATTCCTAGAGTAATTCAGGGAAGTCAGAACTGGAAATAATTGGAGATAACAGAAACAAGAAATAGAGGAATGCCCTAAATTTCATAATTATCTTGAAGAGACTAAATATGTGGCAAAATATTGTGAAGAGCTTCTAATGTATTAACTCCACAATTGAAAGAACCTGTCCAGGCAGATAAGAATCTCATTTGAATCTCCAACCTTCGTCTCGGTAAGGAATTGGGAAGAACATTTTGCAGTAAAGCATATCACAGAACTAGTACAATTCAAAGAGTGCAGAACAAGGCATTTAGATGTGTCATAATAGCTGTAGTCATGTGGTTTAAGTGTAGATTGAAAATCTGTAAAGAGATCGACACATATTCAAGAAGAATCACTGCCTCACCCATAACCTCTATAATAACATTATTCTGGTTGAAATGTACCTGAATGATGCCATTTTAGAAAACAACTCAGTACTTATTAAGCTTGTCCTCCTTTTTCTCGCACAAAAGGTTTTTCTTCTCTGTATCAAATTAACTTTCCCTAAATATAACTAACCGGATACATGATTGAGAAACTGCATTAGTTTATTGGACAGTCATTCAGATCTGAATATTCTATACTCACTACTATGTGCA
Source organism: Nicotiana otophora (assembly GCA_000715115.1). Classification (NCBI taxonomy): domain Eukaryota; kingdom Viridiplantae; phylum Streptophyta; class Magnoliopsida; order Solanales; family Solanaceae; genus Nicotiana; species Nicotiana otophora. The sequence goes on from AWOL01S0003319.1 coordinate 17,789, forward strand.
AGTACACAATTATAACTGTTAATGTGTTTTTAACGACTTGCATCACAAAGATAATTCGTAGTTAGTCAATCTTATTCCGCATCGGAAATTCGTAAAATATTAAGCAAGTACGGTATAAGCAATTTCTTTATCTGGACATGACATCAAGAAAGGGAAATCCAAATTCATGGATTAAAAGCAAATTGAGTACCTAAAAGAACAAAACAAGTAAAGTAATCAGATCTCCCGGCAGCGAATAAGATGGATCTCTCACTTCGAGTATTCAGAGGACACGGCAGAAGGCAAGTAAACTTACCCTGGTTAGCGTTGTATACTAGTGTAGTGAGGAATCTAAAGGCTAAATAAAAGAAAATACAGCCCAACATACTACATTGCACATATGTAGCCATACTTTTTAAGTTTAATTTAGCATAACCCATTATTTTTCTACAAAAATATTTTATACACCGAGTATACAATATTAAATAATATAAGTATTATTAAATTATATGATTGAGTTATAAAATAAAATTTTAAAAAGGCTAAATACAAATGTAGCCATTTAAACTTGTCCATATTTTTCATTTAGACACATAAACTAAGAGTTATTCCTATTGAACACTTGAACTAAATTTTTTTAATTTTTTTCCTTGTTTGTTTATTGAAAAGCTGCTCTAGTAGAAGCCCTTATGTTTTCAAAATTGTTGGTATTATTCCTTTCGAACCCGGTTGTATATGATTGCCCTTTTGTTTTGAAACGGTTCATGTGTTCTATCCGTTTGAAGATTTTCAAAAGAGAATTTGTTTTCATTTTTAATTTTCGAATCTGCCAAAGTCTAAAATCAACGAAAACTCATTAGTGAAAAACACAAGTAGGAAAGTTATTTGCTTATTAAATAATTAGTCTCAAAATATTAAGATTCAAAATATTGAAATAGAGAAGCAGGTAAACCTTATGATCAAAGTTACATTTACCTATAAGTCTTGGTTTGCCTGGTATTCCTAAAATAATCAAAATAACTGTAACGATCCGGCCGGTCGTTTTGAGAGTATTAGCCCTGAACCCCTATTTATTGCTCCCTCTATTTTATTCTGTGGTTACGTGACTTGTCGGGAGGTTTGATTTTTGGTTTCGGAGTGAAATGGGACACATAGTCCCTAAATTTGAAGTTTAAGTACTAGAAATTGACCATAGTTTGAATTTTGTGAAGACGACTCTGGAATGAAGTTTTGATGATTCTAATAGCTCTGTATGGTGATTTGGGTCCTAGGAGCATGTCCGTATGTTGATTTGGAGGTCCGTAGGTCATTTCGGCGTTAATTGGCGAAAGTTGGAAAAGTTGGATGATTTTTGGGAAGTTTGACCGGGAGTGGACTTTTTTATATCGGGGTCGGATCCCTATTCCGGAAGTTGGAGAGATCCGTAATGTCAATTATGATTTGTGTGCAAAATTTGAGGTCAATCGGACGTGATTTGATAGGTTTCGGCATCGAATATAGAAGTTAGAAGTTCCAAAGTTCATTAGGCTTGAATCGATAGTGTTGTTTGATGTGATTTGAAGGCTCAACTAAGTTCGTATGATGTTTTAGGACTTGTTGGTATATTCGGACGGGGTCCCAAGGGGCCCGGGTGTGATTCGGATTGAAACCGGAACAATTTGAGACTCGTGAAATCTACTAAATGTTGGGTTGTTCTGGTATTTTTGCGCCTGCGGAGGATAAGACCGTAGGTGCGGGCTCGCAAAAGCGAGCTCTTGGTCGCAGAAGCGCGTTTGGTCATGCCCGGCACTGGTCACAGAAGCGGGCAACGTTCCTCAAAAGCACCTTTGCTTTTGCGATGGTACGTTCGCAGAAGCGCCAGTGGTCGCAGGTGCGACCCCATTCCCGCATAAGCGGTTTTGCAGATGCGGGCCCTTATCCGCAAAAGCGAAAGACCTGGACTTGAGTGTTTTCAACACCTGCGATGGTTTTTCTGTAGGTGCAGTGTCGCAGAAGCGATTCTTGGTCCGCAGATGCAGTTTCGCTGGGTAGAAAAGGGCTAAGTTCGAGGGTTTGATTTCATTATCCATTTTTGGACCTAGAGAGCTTGGTATGTGGCGATTTTTCGAGGGTTTTGCAAGAAAATTGTCACGACCCAAACCGATAGGCCGCGACAGGAATCCGGTGCCTTACCTAACCGAATACCAACGTAACGTATCTTTCTTATTGTCACGACCCAAATCGATGGGCCGCGACGGGCACCCGGTACCTTACTCAACCGAGTACCAACATAACGTATCTTTTCGTATCATACTATCATAGGTAAATGAGACGGAAAGGCTGTCATAGGATAATTAGAATAAAACACGTAATACCAACTTATACATAAGACATACGGGCCTATAAGACCAAAATAACCACTCGTACACTGAACATAGGCCGACAAGGCCATACAATCTTTTACGTACATGACATCTGTCTACAAGCCTCTAAGAACACATAATTGTCATAAAGTTCGGGACAGAGCCCCGCCATACCAAACAATACACATCTAAATCATACTGACCAAACAAGCAACTCCGGAGAAAATGAAGCGCACCAACACCTTCCGCTGAGCTGATAGCCTACTTAGAGGATTCTCGACCTGTCTATCGGGACCTGCGGGCATGAAACACAGCGTCCCCAGGCAAAAGGAACGTCAGTACAAATAATGTACCGAGTATGTAAGGAATAAAAATCAGTAAACAATAGACATGAGAAACATATGGAGTAAAAGACTCGACATATATGTCTGAATAACTCTGTGAATCATTGATATTTACAATGTCATGCATATGCGTAGAAAACTCATACCATGCTTAGGTATATGCTTTCATAATATCATCAAGCCTATGAGGGCATTCCATCATATCATCTCGTCCACTATGGGCAAATCGCCAACGTATACCAGCTGATCAGGTGGTGGTGCGTATATAACGCCATAACCTTTTCCCATATCCCATATATATATAATATACGCATATATAACGCCATCTGGTCATGGGTCAATGTACATGTATAAATGCATGAAATGCATAAGAATTACTTTAATAAGATTTCTCGGAATATCATAAATTCAATATGCCTTTCGGATAAACTTTATCAAATATATATTTTTCTGAGACCCACGAACAGAAGATATAATAATAATTCACATGGGGAATCAAGAATATAGACACCCCTAGTACTTCTATAAATAGAGTCATTTATGAAAATTTTGCGTTTACTCGTTTCGTTTGTATCGTATGGACATACCAAAAGAAAGAAGGGATAGCCTTAACATACCTGAGCCGATTCTCTTGACAATCCCTCTAACACACGTCAATTGCGACAACATGTAACGGCAAGATCGGAGTAGGGAAAAATCCGTATGATATTCTTGAGAAAGATTGCACTGTACTCCCTTATAATTGCAAAATCTCACGTTGTTTTGAATTGTTGAAGATCTTGTCTTGGTTATGTGACTTCCGTTTGTGACTTACATTTGTAACACACAAACATTCACGTTTGAATTCTTATCAGATGCATATGAGAATGAGTTTGTGATTCACGTTGCAGTAGCATTGTAAAGGGTCACATGAATTCTTTTTGGAGAATTCCATCTGTAACCTCTAGCAAGCATTCCCTTCCTTTAATGATGTAGGGATGTTATTTGCTTAATTTAGAAAAGTCTTATACCTTACCAATAAAGAGACCAAGAAAAGGTAATTCATCAAGGCATCATATCTTCATGCCATATCCAAGAATTCTTACGTGTAAACAAGGTATCATATGTCTTATGACACATTTTGCATATTTTGCCACTTTGTCTTAGCTTATGCCATGTGGCAGCCCCAAAAAGACCCTTATCCACTTAATACCATAATTGTCTCCTTAATTAAGCAATTACCTTAAATTACTTAAAATACTACTCACTTTTAACATATTTTATACATCTTGCTATCATGGTCATGTGGTACCTTGTATATGGCACTAGTCCATAAATACGGGGTATTTTAGCTCGGGCCGTATTTTATCCCAAAATGCCAAACTTCGACGGAAATTCATTTTCTTCGATTTGCCTACCCTCTCACCTTCACGAATTTACTTATCACTTGTTTGAAATAGCATAATGCTTACAATCTCAAAATAATCTTACTCCCGAATTTACGTCAATTAACTTACGACGAAACTTTAACGTACGACAATGCGGGATGTAACATCATTCCCCTCTTTGGAACATTCGTACTCGAATGTTGATTGATACACTTATCATTATCATAACCTATGTCTTCCGAATACTTTAGTACTCCTCTTTCCATCTAGGCAACTGTTCTGTGAATGAATCCCAAAGGCCAAGGCATTCTCCCCTTTAGGCCTCTTTCTCACACCACGACTTGTAGTCGCAATCCTTCCAATCTCGTAACTGTTGCTACCTTCTGTCATGCATCTTGTAGGACTTTTTCCTTGTATGTGCTCCTATGCGACTCTTCCCTTCAGCTTTTAGCCAATTTTTAGGCCTCACTTTGGGAACATATACAGAACTTGACAAGATGTCCCTCTGGGCATCTATAGGTGTATTGAAGTTCTTCGATCGGTACTTTGTCGAACTTACGAATATTGCCATATTTCATTTCGTACTTTGTAACTTTTATCCATCCATTGTTGATTTACCTCAATGTTGATCTACAATCTACCACTGATATCTTGAAACTTCTTACATAAAACATTGCCACTAGGGCTTACGTTGCATCGAGGAATATTCGAAGTGATTTTCCTAATCCACTTAGCGGCGATACTGTACTTCAATAACTATACTTTATAGCATCACAATGTGACTCACTTACGTGGGTATTTTAATCCTGTACAGTACATGAAATCCCTTCAAATCATCACTCAATCGAAGGCCCAAACGTCATCCTTCATTTATCACAAGTATACCCTCATTTTACTACCAGGGCAGCATTCCATCTCTTTTAAATTCTATTAGTCTTAGACTCCTTTTAGTTCATTCAGGCTATACTAAGCTTTCTATAACTTAGAGAAACCATCAGCTCTCTTGTTTTCATGGGCTTAATCCTAAGGACTTATCCATTCTCATCACCTTCTCATTCGCCCTTTCTTATCCTTACTCCTATCTTCCTAAAACCTTGTTGCTTTACCATACTTTAACTTGCGACCTACACATATCTAGTTATACTACTAGCAACCTTCTTTCCACTTGCTTGCACCATAGATTTTCTTGTGTTATTTCGGAATATCAAGCGAGATATCACATCATCTCAAACTCTTCTTTACTCTCTTAACTAGGCCTCTCGGTACCTAGAAACCATAGGCTGGAAGATATGCCACTGACGACGCCACTATCATTCCTGAATACTGAATCCCAATGCTTCTAGCCCTTCATCTTGAAGTTATAGATTATTCACAATCTTCTGCACCTGAGTATCTCGTATGTTGTTCACCTTTACCTTACTTGCCTTAAAATCTCGCATCACATCTTCTATTTCCTTCATGACCTCTCTTCCATATATATATAGGTATGATTCACATCCACAACTTGAAGCTCTATTATAATACTTGCACCTTTGGCACATACACAATCTGGTGGGAGCTTCATACTGACTTCTTATGAGGCTGGTACTCTTCTAACTAGCTTTCTCGTAGAGCCGTTATGGAATACGGTTGTTGTACTATCTCTCTTGTACCTCTGATATTAAGGGTGATTCTGCAATGTTTTCAATCACGATTTCTATAATTTCTGGGTCCAATAATCAGACTCCTGATTTACTTGGTTGATATAACTCTTTAGTTTCCTTTTCCTTCTGATCAGCCTTTATGTAGGCTTAAGCTATATTCTGATTTACGGCTCCTGGTATTAGTTATTACTTTAGCCTTTCATGGGCGCTATGGAATATCCATGATACAATCTTCTGACAATTCAATCCTTTGTTTCTTTCTTGTAACTTATACCTGAGTCTTCTACGGCTGTATGAATGTCAACATATATGCTGCATGGATATCACTCCGAAGTCTAAGTGCATAATCCCTTTTGTTCCTTCTGAGCTTCCTTTAAACGTAAGCTATTACTTTTCTTGGTCTTTCTGCCCCCTTGTTGCGTGTATACTTAGCTTATCTTAGTTCCCACGCATGCCAGAATTTTTGTGCAACTCACATCGTCTCAAATATTACTTTTGGTTTCATTTCCCGCTCATTAGCTCCGATAGGTGCCACTTTCTTATGGAGTGCATATAATGTTGTAGTAAGACTGCTATTACAAGACCATTTCTTCTTCAAGTTACTATGCTTAGGTTGAAGCCTTCTTCCTTATTTTCTCAGCTAGTCTTTCGTTGTCGTACTTAAGGGGGACCCTCTGACTCTTGTAAAGCTGCGAACTTAGTATATCGTATACTCGGCGAAATGTTTGATGTCCTTCCTCGCCTATAATTATCCGTGGTTACTTACCTCTACGCCTTTGTGATTGTAGGGTTGCTTCTGAATTTGATATTTTTTACTATCTTCCCAGTGGCACTCTCTTTTATTTTCATAACACTCATGTGGTACCGTTAACTACCCCGACTCCTATCTGAATATTTCTCAAGTATTACAATGTCATAACTGCGGGGCTGAATCCACTATATTGGGTTTTACTATTTTTATCTTGCACGACCTGCTGATTTGTCTGTATCCTCTTGTCTAGCCATAACTAAGCTCTTTCTGAATCAACTACTAACTACTCGTTGGCCCATTCTCATATTAATATTTCGCATAATCTTTCTTGGGTTATTTCCTTTGTCTTAACTTACCTCTTACACTGGCTCCTTATTTATCAATAACATCTCGGGTAGGAATTCTTACTTCCTTTCCTTGACGTCGTGTTTGCATAGTGTTCTGGAATCGTAGCATATATGTAGGAGTTGAATAAGTGTAATCTTATCCCTTTCTCATTCTTATCGCACTCTTCCTTTATTATTCCATAGTTACTAGAATCACTTAATTCTGACTTAATGCCACATCACTCCATATTTCCCCCTTTAGGGGAGTACTAAGAGTTGGAGCCACCTATAGATGTTTTACCTCTTCATCTTTGGCGTCTTTTCACATCATCGATGACCTTTACTCATCTTTCGGCAATCCTTCTATACCAAGGATAACAAAATTCCTTATTCGCGAGGGTGATACTTAGTATAACTGGCACATACATTCCCTTAAGCTTAACTTTGCTCACATTGCTTGGTTTAGGGAAGCGTTTTCCTGAATGACCATTCTCTGAATTTCTCATGAATCTTATTTTGTTGTCCACTCTATTATCGCCGGAACGAAATCTAAAATTCTCATGATGCCGACTATTATCCAATCACTCAATCCCTAATTCATGTTTAGTTTATCTTGTTCACCAGCCCATACTGATTTCTATTGTTCTAGGGTCTAACTTTTCCTTCCGGTAGTCACGTTGGAGTCACGAACTTATTTCTTAAAATGAGGATATGACTTTATGGCCTATACTCTTTTGTTGTCGCAAGGACTATCACCTCTCGTCTTTTTCTTCAATTGACTATAGATCGACCGTTGTCATCCATGTATTACATCTTACTCATAATGCTTCATTATTTTTCTTCTTATTTTCCGCTAACATTTATGTCTATCACTTTATTCTGAAAACTCGAACAAGACATTCTTTTGCTTTTAGCTCCCCTTTGCTCCATCCAGTGGCTCTTCGGGTTGCTTAACGTTCTCACTCTACTAGGGACGCGAGTCAAAATAAGGTAATATTTATCCCTTCCAGGCTTTCAGTGTGTAAGGCCCCGTTATAATTTCCTAATGATTTAAGATTTTAAAGTGCGATAACGGTATTCGGGAATAATGTAGTCGAGTATCAAAGGAGACCTATGGGGTGGAACCACATTATTTTTACATCAAAAGTGTTTCAACGATGCCGTTTCTTCGAGTATAAGTGGTATCATATTAAGCAAATGATCTCCAATTCAGTTTTAATTGAAGCATTAGATCCGTATTGAAATTACGGAGCCATAGCAAAAAGAATCGTCGAATTCGGACATCATATGAGAGAGTTATGCCCATTCCCATGTCATAAAAGAATTATTTCCCGTCGCCAACGCCCAGGGTAGCGTGGGGCGCTGTCCCCTGGTGCTGGGGTTTCTTTCAGCTACTGGAACCAGCGTCACAGGCAGCCCCCGGCGCCATCTGTGGCGCCCGAAACGCTATATACTCATTTCGGGGTTCATTTTACCCCATTTTCTTGGCCAAACTTTGGGTTTTCCTCTATTCTCTCAAGACCTCCAACTCCTCCCATCTTCAAGGTGAATAATCCCTACTAATTGTATATGTCATTCCATCAATTTCACCCTAAAACTAACTCAATCCTCTATAAAATACATAGATCTTCAAGAAAGTTCTTCAAGAACTCAAATGAGGGTTTTGCAAGATTTCTTCCAAAAGGTAATCCTACACCCTTAGATTTACATGTATGGATATATTATGAGAATATGAGTATGAATTAAGTATTGAAACTTATGGTATGGTGATTGGAAGCCATAAGTTCCCAATTTAAATACATATCCATTGTAGAGATTGAAAGGTGATTATTTGATGGAATTTTGTTGGTTGGGTGTGGATGGATGGTCATGTATGTGATGTTGGAAGTTATGAATTGTTTAAGAATGATGGTGGGATAAATTGTTGGTAAATGGTAGTAGTTGGATGAACTAATTCTATGAGTAAGAGATGTAAAGATCCATGCCTACTTGGTATTTGATAAAATGCCTAAATGGCCTAAATTATGGAATTTGTTACTAATATTGGTCAAATTGAATTATGTTGATGTAGATTGAAGTTGTAAGAGTAGTAGGTGGTTTTAGTAGCACTAAAGAGCTCCATCAAGGTATGTTGGCTAAACTTCTTTCATAGAATTGAATTCCATGATGCTCTTGTAAGTCCCGAGTTATTCTTTATAAATCAATTATTCCGAATAAGCTTTGTGTTGAAAGGTATATATATTCAAAATGTATTTCAGATGCTCTTATCATATGATGTTATCCTTCGGAAATGTGTTCAAAGCATGAGTTGGGTATAAAAATGTTATGACTCCAAGTAGTGTTTCAAGTGAAGGCTATTATGCCAAATTGTGTAAGGAGTCTCAATGTACATAAGACTCTTATTTGCTCATAGGTGTACTAAAAGTCGTGATTAGAGATTCTTTGTTGTCGATAATCTATAAAGATGCTTGAAAGTGAAAATAGTGAGTTGGGAATATAAAGTGGAGACACCGTGCCAATAATGAAGGTTATGATTATGGCCAATAGAGGCAATGAAATGAAATGATGTGTGAACTATGATGATGAATCTTGAAAGTAATGAAATGAAAGTATGAAATATAAGATACGACCACCGTGCCATGAATGAAGAAGAATATGTAAGGCAAAAAGGGAGCCAATGAAATAATGATGTTGTAAGTAATTGAAAGTACTAATGAAGTGATAGTATGAACATGAAATGTGGTTATTTTCCTAAATGAGAATTATGAGGTGTTGTATGTCCCAATGGTTTCAACTATAGTTGTATGCTTCTGAAATAATATATGTAAATGACTTTGATTGTTAAGTCCCCAAGAGTCATGAACCTAGATAACGACCTCAAGAGGTCAAGGGAGTAAATAATGAGATGGAAGGGAGATGTCCTTTATTAAATGACGATGAACCTTAAGAAACGGAATTGGGCCCATGTGACATTGAAATCGACTTATTGATTTATCATGCATGCGCTAATGTAATGAGTTGCGTTTCTCCATGATAAACATGAACATGAAGTATTCCAATGATGTGAGTAATTACGACGTTAAATGTTATGAAATCCTGTGGACGGTCTATGAAACGCATAGGTATATTATGTTATGAAATCCTGTGGACGGTCTATGAAACGCATAGGTATATTGTGTTATGAAACCCTATGGATGGTCTATGAATGCATAGGTATATTGTGTTATGAAATTCCGTGGACGGTCTATGAAACGCGTAGGTATATTATGTTATGAAATACAGTGAACGGTCTATGAAACACATAGGTGTATTGTGTAAGTAAACATTGTGAACGGTCTATGAAACGCACATGTGTATTGTGTAAGTAAACACTGTGAATGGTCTATGAAACGCACAGGTATATTGTATATGTAAACAATGTGAACGGCCTATGAAACGCACAGGTGTATTGTATGGTATATGTAAATCCTATGAATGGTCTATGAAACTTACAGATGTATTGTGTATGTAAACACTGTGAACGGTATATGAAACGCACATATGTATTGTATGGTATATATGAATCCTATGAATGGTCTATGAATCGTACAGGTGTATTGTGTATGTAAATACTGTGAACGGTCTATGAAACGCACATATATATTGTATGGTATATGTGAATCCTATGAACAGTCTATGAAACATACAGGTATATTGTGTATTTAAATACTATGAATGGTCTATGAAACGCACATGCGTATTATATGGTATATGTGAATCCTATGAACGGTCCATGAGACGCATATGTGTATTGTCTATGGAATCCTATGAACGGTCTATGAAAGGCATAAGTGTTTAATATGACATGTGAACATTAAGGACGGTCTATGAAATGTATAGGTGTAAGATAAGAGAGGGATGTGGTCGGTCTAATGAGACGCATTATTAGTGCAGACAATAGGTGTCACTTTCGTTGTCCTTGTTTGTACAGGTTATTTTAATTACATTATATTATGTGTTCCACGTATAAATCATATGGGTATTCTATTTTGAAAGAGGATTTCTAGGTATACATACTAGTGCTATTCGACAGTACTAACATCCCTTTTGCCGGGGGCGCTGCATCTTTAATGGATGCAGGTGGTTCTACAGCAGGTGGCATTGATCAATGATAGCAGTACACTCTTTTCCGCTGATTTGGTGAGCCCGCTACAATTCCAGTGGGCATTCGAGTCTAGTTGGTTTTATGTACTTAGGTATCTATTGTCATAGAAGATCCATGTACACTGTAGGTCATGTACTTAAGTTTTTGAGTTTCGTCATGTATTTATGTTCACAGATATTTATGAAGCTATGTACCCATCACGAGAGAGAAAAAGAAAAGAAAAAAAAATATTAATGGGCCATTGAGCCAAATGTATTCAAATATGAAAGTCATGATTTAATTATGTTTTGATAAATCATGCATGAGTTATGATGAGAGGTTGATATAACGTAGACTTGCTCGACTGGGTTCACTCGGTTGAGTGTCGGTCGCGCTCCTCGAGTTCGGGGCATGACACAATGCCTATATTTTGAATTTGTTTTGATAATGCTAGTATTCACATCTAATTGTAATATTCTAGAGTGCACCATTTGGGTGTCTCACAAGGAGATCTATTAGCACCTTTGTAATATCCTTCGGAAATATCAACTAACACAAACAATCCATTCACCATTTTGGGTTACTCTAACCCAGCCGGATCCTGATATCCCATCCTTTTCTTAAACTACACATGTTAGCCCCCAATAGGGCATAACCGAGATAGGTGTGGCCGATTGTACATACCTCTGTTACTATTAAAGGTAACTCAGAATGCTTATATTTCTCGACCTGAATTGTAAATACTGTTAATCTTCATTAACTGGATACCTCGTACCCTTCTTCACCTTGCTTCTTTTACTTACTGAAACTTGTGTCTACCTTCTGATTCTCTTATTCCTTTTTACCCTAAGAGTGGATAAATATTCTTGCCTTAAAGCTCCTTATCAAGAACCTTACACGGTTTTGTACATGCATGATCTGCTGAAGACCTCACATTTACTCATCATAAGAATCATGCAAAATCGAGTTCCTCTGACTCAACTATCCCACAGCTATATTTCTTATCAACCGTCTTTCTGGACGTAGGCATCGTCGTATTATGAATAAGATAGAGTTTAGGAAATTGAGTTCTTACAACTAAGCACTACCATACGATCTAGAGTAAGAAGAAAGAATGACAGTCCTAAATGCCCTGTAGCCTCCCGCTTATAAGTGTGGTGCACAACACACCTATAAACAAGACTCTACTAGACACGGCTTGTAGACTCCCTAGGACAGAACTGCACTGATACCACTTTTGTCACGACCCAAACTAATGGGCTGCGACGGGCACCCGGTACCTTACTCAACCGAATACCAATATAACGTATCTTTTCGTATCATATTATCATAGGTAAATGAGACATAAAGGCTGCCGTAGGATAACTAGAATAAAATACGTAAAACCAACTTATACATAAGAAATACGGGCATATAAGACAAAAATAACCACTCGTACACTGAACATAGACCGACAAGGCCATACAATCTTTTACGTACATGACATCTGTCTACAAGCCTCTAAGACTACATAATTGTCATAAAAGTCGGGATAGAGCCCCGCCATCCAAACAATACACATCTAAATCATACTGACCAAACAAGTAACTCCGGAGTAAATGGAGCGCACCAACACCTTCCGCTGAGCTGATAACCTACTTGGATGATTCTCGACCTGTCTATCGGTACCTGCGGGCATAAAACGCAGCGTCCCCAGGCAAAAAGGACGTCGGTACAAATAATGTACCGAGTATGTAAGGAATAAAAATCAGTAAATAATAGACATGAGAAAAATATGGAGTAAAAGACTCGACATGTATGTTTGAATAACTCTGTGAATCATTAATATTTACAATGTCATTCATATGCGTAGAAATATCATACCATGCTAAGGTATATGCATTCATAATATCATCAAGCCTATGAGGGTATCCCATCATATCATCTCGGCCACTGTAGGCAAATCGTCAACGTATACCAGCTGATCAGGTGGTGGTGCGTATATAACGCCATAACCTTTTCCCATATCCCATATATATATATAATATATGTATATAATGCCATCTGGTCATTGGTCAATGTACATTTATAAATGCATGCAATGTATGAGAANTGTTAATAAGATTTATCGGAATATCGTAAAATCAATATGCCTTTCGGATAAACTTTATCAAATACGTATTTTTCTGAGACCCATGAACAGAAGATATAATAATAATTCACATGGAGAATCAAGAATATAGACACCCCTACTACTTCTATGAACAGAGTCATTTATGAAAATTGTGCGTTTACTCGTTTCGTTTGTATCGTATGGATCATACAAAATGAAAGAAGGGATAGCCTTAACATACCTAAGACGATTCTCTTGACAATCCCTCTAACACACGTCAATTGTGACAACACTTTACAGTAAGATCGGAGTAAAAAAAATCCGTATGATATTCTTGAGAAAGATTGCACCGTACTCCCTTATAATTGCAAAATCTTACGTTGTTTTGAATTGTTGAAGATCTTGTCTTGCTTATGTGACTTACGTTTGTAACACACAAGAGATTCACGTTTGAATTTTTATCAGATGCATTTGAGAATGAGTTTGTGATTCACGTTACAATAGCATTGTAAAGGGTCGCATGAATTCTTTTTGGAGAATTCCATCCGTAAGCTATAGCAAGCATTCCCATTCCTTTAATGATGTAGGGATGCTATTTGCTTAATTTAGAAAAGTCTTATACCTTACCAATAAAGAGACCAAGAAAAGGTAATTCATCAAGGCATCATATCTTCATGCCATATCCAAGAATTCTTACGTGTAAACAAGGTATCATATGTCTTATGACTTATTTTGCATATTTTGCCACTTTGGCTTAGCTTATGCCATGTGGCAGCCCCAAAAAGACCCTTATCCACTTAATACCATAATTATCTCCACAATTAATCAATTATCTCAAATTACTTAAAATACTACTCACTTTTAACACACTTTATACATCTTGCTATCATGGTCATGTGGTACCTTGTATGGCACTAGTCCATAAATACAGAGTATTTTAGCTCGGGCCGTATTTTACCCCAAAAATGCCAAACTTTGACAGAAATTCATTTTTTTTGATTTTCTTACCCTCTCACCTTCACGAATTTACTTATCACTTGTTTGAAATAGCATAATGCTTACAATCTCAAAATAATCTTATTCCCGAACTTACGTCGAAACTTTAACATACGAAAATACGGGATGTAACACTTATCATACCATCATGGGTAAATGGGACAGAAGGGCCGTCATTATATAACCAGAATAAAACATAAGGGAATACTTGTAAGGCCCCATTAAAAATTTCCTATAATTTAATATTTTAAAGTGCGACAACGGTATTCGAAAATAACATATTCGAGTATCAAAGAAGACCTATAGGGTGGAACCGCATTATTTTGACATCAATAGTGTTTCAATGACGCCGTTGCTTCACTTATATGTGATATCACATTTAGCAAATGAGCATCAAATTCAGTTTTTATTGAAGCATTAGATCCGTATTGAAATTACGGAGCCGTAGCAAAAATAATCATCGAATTCAGACATCGTATGAGAGAGTTATGCCCATTTTCGGGCAAAATAGAAACGATTTCCCATCGCCAGCGCCCATGGTAGCGTGGGGTGCTAGCCCTGGCACTGGGATTTTTGAGGTTCTGGAAATTGAGTCACAGGTAGCGCCCCACGCTGCCTGTGACGCCCGAAACGCTATATACTCATTCGGGGGTCATT
>AWOL01S0003321.1:0-31623 GCA_000715115.1 Nicotiana otophora
TATGTTTAATTTTATACACCCATTTATTCCCAATGGGTTTCTTACCGGGTGGAAGGGGTACAAAAACCCAAGTGGCATTTGCCTCAAGAGCCTCAAACTCTTTTAACATTGCTTCTTGCCAAGCAGGATGTTGTGTTGCCTACTGATAAGTTGTAGGTTCATGAACATTATCTAAAGCTTTAAGTAAATCTTGATTAGTGAAACTTAAACTACTGAAGCAAACTGACTTGAGAAGTCAAAGTGAAAGGTGAAGAAGAGGAAACAGAACCGCACACATAATCACTTAGGTAAGAAGGAAGGCAATGAGGTCGGGAAGGATATCTAGGAGCATTTTCAGGTGTATGGACTGGAGAAACAGAAGGGGAAGGAGGTGCAAAAGAGGACTGCACAGAGGAAGGAGTAGAAACAACCTGCAGAGGAGAATAAGCAGAGGAAGAATGAGTGTTGTGGTGAGGAAAAGCAGCTGGAATATTCTGCTGAGGGGAAGGAATAGGTTGATGAGATGAAGGATAGTGATGGGGAGGGTAAGTAGTAGGGTAATCAAAATCTGAAGAACTAGAAGGACCCGAAAACAGTGTTTTAGGTGAGGTAGATTCTTAGTAAGGAAATATGTTTTCATAAAAAACAATATCTCTAGAAATAAGAATTTTCTTGTTTGAAAGTTACAGCAACTTGTATGCTTTCTTTCCAGGAGAAAAGCCAAAAAAGATACAAGGTGTAGATCTGAGAAAAAACTTGTCTCTAAGAGGTTTAGGGACCACAGCATAACATAAGCAACCAAAACTTCTCAAATGACTATAGGAAGGTTGAGTGCCATATAGGATTTCATATGGAGTTTTTCCAGATAACAAGGTACTTAGGAATCTATTTATTAAATAAGTAGTTGTAAGTATGCAATCACCCCAAAAATAAAATGGAAGTTTGGACTGGTATAGAAGGGCCCGAGCTGTTTCTAATAAATATTTGTGCTTTCTTTCGACTATAACATTTTGTTGGGGTGTATATGGGCAAGATGTCTGATGTAAAACTCCTTTGGACTGGAAATATTGGGTAGTTTCAAGACTGGCACCAAGTTCAAGGGCATTATCTGTCCGATTGATTTTAATCTTTACGTTGAATTGGGTTTCAACCATTGAGAAGAATGATTTTAGAACAGAAAGAGCATTGCCCTTGCTACTTAAAAGGCGAGTCCAAGTACCTCTACTATAGTCATCAACCAAAGTTAAAAAATATTTATAATTTTTGTACGTTGCGGTGTTATATGTTCCCCACACATCGACATGAATAAGATCAAAAATATATAAAGCATGAGACTAACTATGAGGAAAAGGAATTCTTTATTGTCTCGCAAGTGGGCATACATCACAAATGAAAGGTTGTCTATCACAAGATGGAACATTGATACAGGTGATTTTGTGTATTTTGAAAAATAGCAGATGTCTTAGTCTATTATGCCACAAAATATGAGACCTATTCACGGTGACAGTATTTACATGAACATAAAATAGAATAGGAACAACAAAAGAAGCAGCATATGGTTCTGTGGAGGTAGAGTTGAGTAGATAGAGCCCTTCAGCCATCTTACCAAGTCCCAATGGCTTCTTCAGAGAAGGGCCCTGTAGGAAACATGCACTAGAGGAGAAAGTTAACAGCAAAGATGTGTCAAGAATGAGTTTGTATACAGAAATGAGATTGTACTTAAATGTAGGAAGATAAAGGACCTTAGAAAGAGTGACAATCGAATTAATATGTACCATACCAGTAGAAGTTACTTTCACTTTGTAACCATTAGGTAGTGTGACAAGAATAGGAATTGATAGCTCAATTATATTGGTAAATAAATTTTTATTGGAGGTCATATGGTCAGTTACTCCAGAGTCTATAATCTAAGAGTCAGTATTTAAATGAGTCTTTAGACATGAACAAGAACCACAATTTCTATGATAAAAACATGCAAGTATACCTGCAAAATTTGCAGAGGCAGTAGGGAACTGATTCTGACCCTTATTGGCAACCTGGACATGTTGGAGAATGCTCATGAGTTGTTTGTACTGGTCTGCAATTATGGTGGAAGAAGTGGGATTCTCAGTGGGGTTATCAGCTTTGACCTTAGAGTTTGAGTACACATTGGCAGCAACTCTGACATTTTTATTGCCAAATTTGAAGTTATGTGGATAACCATGAAGTTTATAGCACGTTTCTATTACATGCCCACTCTTTTTGCAATACCGGCAGAAAGGTTTTCTAGGGTCTGGAGCTCTCTTTGCATCAGAGTTTCCTCTTTGATACTGAACAGAGTAGTGAAGTTGTATTTCTGATTCTGAGTATTGAGAGTGATTTTTGGATTATGGAATGAAGGACCAAGGTGATTAGATCCAACAGAGAAGGATGCTGAATCAGATTGAAACATAGGGAGATTCTGAATACCCCTCTATTTCTCATCATGTATAACTAAAGAGTAGGCTTTGCTCACATCAGGAAAGGGTTCCATCATTAGGATGATCCCCCTAGCATTGTTGAAGATTTAATTTAAACCAATTAAGAACTGCATTAGCTTCAGATTTTGCTCCCTCTTTATAATCTTATGCTTACCCACACAATTGCATTCACAGACACAATAGGATTCTGTATTCAATTACTCTATTTCATCCCAAGGCCTTTTAACCTTGTTGAAGTATCCACTTACATCAGAAGAACTTTGAGAAACTGAGCTCAAATTCTTCTGAACCTCATACATTCGAGCACCATTGGACTGTCCATAATGTTGATTCAATTCATTCCAGAGTCCTTTGGTGATTTTCGAGTATATGACACTTTGAGAAATGTCTGGGTTGAGAGAGTTGAGAATCCAGCTAATGACCATATTATTACATTGTTCCCATTGATCGAAGAGTGGTGAATCAACATCACGGCGAGTATAACTACCATTGATAAACCCTATTTTCTTCTTTGTAGAAAGTGCAATTATAATTCCTCTTCTCCAAGCACCAAAACAACTACCATTGAATTGCTTAGCAACTAACATAATGTCGAGATTATCAGAAGGATGCAAATAAAAAGGGTGAGGAGGAGGAAAAACCAGTTCATCATCAAAATGAAGATTGAGAAATGGATTCGGATTATAAGGATTCAGAGACGGATTTTGGTCAATTTGTTCATCACGATCGCTTTGATCACCCATCACGAACACGTAATAGAGAAGTTACCAGCTTGGAATCAAATTACCCAAAGAGAAAGCAAAACTCCAGCCACGATTAAGCACAAAGCACCTTCGTTAAGCTACACAGTATCCAAAAAATCACTTATTGAACTAGAGATCATAACAATGAGATATTCGATCAATTTTTCGATTAGAACTGGAAGAAAAAAATCAAAAAATGATAGAGAACAAAAATTAGGGCAAATCATCGATGAAATTAGGGTAAATCGATCTCGAAGAAATCACCATGAAAATCAACCACACGAGGAGAGGTCATGTGATTTCCATGGCTCTGATACCATGTTAGAATCCAAGGATTCGAAGCTAACAACGAGATCGAGAGAGAAAGATAATTGTCGCAAACAAAGAGAGAGAGAATGGAGTTTGGTAAAATGACCCGGTGAGGATCTCTGGAATCTTCTATTACCTATATACATGATCCGATCTTGTTCCTCTTATAAAGAATAAAGAATCAGCCCAATACAAATAATTAAGCCCAACTACAACATAAGCCCAACATACAAAATACATGAAAGTGAAACCCAAATATGCTAACATATTTGAAAAGCTGAAGCCTTTGTTTTTCCCATTGGAAACTAGTGTTAATTCATCTTTAACCTGATGCGACTTCAGCAAGCTAACATTTAAACAAGAGTTATTGGTCCCCTACTGGAAATCGTACAAGTCATTTTGTAGTTTTGTCATCACTTAGAGTGATCCACACAAAACAGGCATTTCTTTCTACTATTTCATACATTGGCTAGCTAGCATTATTATTGATGCAACGAATCTTACACTTTTGGACAAACCATATGCCATTGTAGAACTGTGACTTCAATCCGACAATTAGAAACATCAAGAAACAGTAATGTCTTTGGTCCCCTCATCTAACTTGGAATTAAGTAGTTAACTACTGATACCAGAACTTGCTTAGTTAAAGAGAACTTGATTCTGCAACTATGAAAAACATGCACTGCTACAGTTACCTACTTCCTAGCCGACCTAGTTGTTCTTTGCTTTCGGTAATGAGTATTGGACAGATATTTCCGAAGTCCCATGAACCTAAATAGATGTACTATCGTCTATCAATGAAGATATTTGTTATTCTGTCAGGGTAGATAACTTAAATTTTTCAAGATTTATTCTTCTCTTTATCCTACTCGTGTAACATGAGCATAAATACACTTATAAAACTAAGTGTATACGGACGCTAATGTTTGGCCAAAGTAGCTTTCATCTTGCTAGAGAAAAGTGTAGAAGAACATGATTTGGCACATACAGAAGATATACTCCGAATCCAAACAAATGCTTCTAAAAAAGCAACACAGTAACACAGTCAATTAGTTTGGAATTAAGAGTTTTATCTGCCAATGGCAAATAACGCACGAAATGATTCCACAATAGGCAAATTAAAGCCGTGCTTTAAGGTCCACCATTTGAAATTGAGTTGGTAATTGAGACAAAGGATGAGAAGAACATTTAGCGGGGACAAGTAGGATGTCTAAAGGGGTTGGTCCCCCCTTCAAAATCTCAAATAAACCAAAATCAATGTCTTTCAAATTTCAGATGCGATAAAAATAGCCAATTTGTGGTGTTTCCTATCTTGATAGGAGTGCATTGTGTGCATCTTAAGGATAAGAAAAGAAATTTTGTGTATCGAAACAAAGGAGAGATGGGGATTCTTGGATTTTCTCCTAACAAATGCCACTAATGGGACCCTGTTGTCTTGCTTGTTTGCTTTACCAACTTAACATTCTGTCTCAATTCTCAAGTCAACAAATGCAGAACTTCCTCGTTAAAGAAAGTTTTAGGACTTAGCAACCTTTAATTTCTTGGGTTCAGTATATCATATTTTGTATAGCAAAACAGTTGGGAGCAAGTTCACGTCTTCATACGTTTTTGGAGGGTTAAAAACTTAGGAATTAGGACGATGTTATGCTTTTTCTTTCTTCTTCTCACTAATGCTGCATATATAGTTTCCAAATCATGTAGGAAGATTTCTTGGAATTATATTATGATATCTAATGGCTAAACGTGGATAGATTCCTGGTTAGATCAGGCAATACATAATAATGCATGCTGTCTAATTTCACTATACTATTTTAGAAATGGACGACTTTTGGAAATAATTGAGTAGAGTGTTCACACACTCTTCCCCACCTAGACTTCTTGCTAAATTTCTAATGTAACTATCATTACTATTTTTTTTATGCTCTCTCTAGGAGCAAGAGAGAATGTATTGAGAAAGTTTCAAGATGCATCTTGGTTGACATAGTGCAACGTCTTAATTAAAATATTAGGTCATATGGTATTTTAATTTTCCGTTCTCTTCCTGAATCGAGTTATCCCCATTTCTCCCACAAAAGATAAATTGAATCATCAAAAATTTAAAATGTGAAGGGCGATAAGTGGAGAAGCACTATTGATCTCTTCCAATAGAGGTGTTCTTAACCAAAAAAGTACCAATGAGTTTGGCATGGTGGGGACAAGAGGGTGATAAGGAAATTGAATTATTACCCCATTTTTGTGTAATTGTACCCTAAATGTTTCAAACTTGCAAACTAATTATTCCAGAACCAGTGGCAGATTCGAAAGGGCGGTGCTGCTCTGACGTGAATGTATTTGGCACTTGTAAATCAAAAGATTGGTCTTCATGGGAGTGCTGTGAATTTTTTAGGCCAAAATTAGGCATTAAAAATGTGATATCATACTCCATTCAACCAATATAAAACTAACATGCAGTACTAGACTGATAGTGGTGGACCTGGAATCAAAATCCTCCGAGCTGCTCCACAAAATGGCACAAACAATCCTCAGAAAAGAACAAAAAGAGATCATATGAGGGTCCTGAGGGCATTGTTGGAACCCTATCCCATACCATGAAAAAATTATGTTTTTATTTGAAAAAATGCTTAAGTATTCATATTTCATTTCAATTATCATATGTTACTATTACTGATATATACTTCTATGGAATAGCTGTATGCCTGTATCCCAAAGCATTGATTAAATTGAGTCAGAACTTCAAAATGGTATAGATCAGAGAAACCAAATTATTATTAAGATTACCTACACAAAAGAAGATAACAGCTAAAATAAGTCCTAACTATATAATCTTTTTTCTTTTTTCACCTCAGAAAGTACAAAATATTCAATCTGGGTGATACATGATAAATTATTTGTATGAAGAGACAAAAATCTAAATATACATATCTCAGAAGAAAAGGATGAAACTAAGAACAGATATATGCTGGAACATTAACTTGATCTTTTCTTGAACAGATACTTCCATCTCTCCTACCATTTCTTTTTCTGGTCAAAATGATCATCAGACTCTGTTGACATTGCAAATGATCTTTTACAGTGCAGAATTGCATCAGAAACCGCGTTTTCCATATCGCGCCAAACATCAGTAGAGTTATGATCAGAGGATGGACTTCTTATAGGTGAAGCATGTGCTGAATTGCTCCAACTTTTCACCTTTCTCAAACGCTTAATTCTACTACTGCTTCTTTGGTTCTTCTCATTTCCAGTCCAATCAACAACAGAATAAGATTTAACCATTCGACGAGGAGATCCCTGAAATAAAGAATTAGTAGTAGTACTCTTGCAGCTTTGAATTTCTGATTCTTTTCTTTGAAGGTCATCAACTTTTGCACTTTTTCTTGAACTTCCTAACCTTTGGGAAAATGGCCTGAGGAATCCAAACCACTTAACCAAAACTCTGCCTGAAAATTTTCTCCATTTTTCAAGAAAATTAGCTTGGCTAGTTCTAGAAGAAAGTGTAGATGCTGGTGTGGGAGGAGTTGATGAGGAAATTGATGAAGTATTGAAATTATTTAAGACTTGTTCAAAAGATTCAATCTTTGATCTATCAAAATACAAAGGCATAATGTGTCCATCAGAAAAGATTTCATCAGCAGGGACAGATTCAACAGCAGGTCGAACATCAAAGTTGAAGTTTTGAGCTTCTTCTAGGAATCTTTTTGAATAAGCAATAAACATTATATCTTCCTCATCATCAGTAATATAGGAGGGTCTAAGGGTTTCGGTAAGACTATCAATGGAAGGTTTTCTGTTCAACAACCAGCTGTATGAAAAACTCTCTGTGGCAAGAGGCCGTTGGGAATTTTCCATTGTGAAATAGTACTATAATATGTGTAAAAATCGGAAAGGGAAAAGAGTTGCTTATATAGAGAGTGCAAGGACAATAATAGCCTCTAAAATCAGCTCATTTTGAAAATTGTTTTTCTTATTTGGCTAACTAATTTGAAAAATACTTATGAGCATCAATTTATGTTTGGCTAATTAATTTGAAAAGCACTTCTAAGCATCAATTTGTGTTTGGCCAAACTTTTAAAAAGTGTTTCTAAATGTATTTTTCTCAAAAGTGTTTCTAGAAAGAAACTATTTTTTTCTACTTGTCCAAAACTGCTTCTGTATCTACTCAAAAGCATTTTTTTTTGTTCTAAAAGCTTGGTCAAACACTTCGATTTTGAATTTTTTTTTAAAAAAAAAAGAAAATACTTTTGGATTTGGAGAAGCTTGGACAAACAGGCTATAAGACGTGTTTTATGTACAACAAGTTAAAATACATTAATACTGTAAAAATCAGCGTAAAAAGAACAGTTCGATACACAAAGCATATATCACATTCACTCAGAATACGCTGAAGGGTCACACCTTCAAGGGGTATCATATTGACAGTTAACTTTAATACAAATATTAGTGGCCGTTTCAACGGCTTGAATCTGTGACATATATGATACACGAAGACAATTTATATATATATATAAAAGTTAAATCCTTACGTAAATGCTTGGCAAGCAATAGAAGCTAAATCCTTGCGTAAATGCTTGGCAAGCAATAGAAGCACTCACGTGAGCATATAGAGTCACTCACGTGGGCATGTTTTAAAATGACCTCAGAAATACAAGATTGCATGGTTTTTTTTTATGTCAATAAAAGTTTTAGCACCTACACATATTCCATTCATACCAAACAAGCAGTTAATCTGGTCAATTGACCATCTCTTTTTATTCTTTTTTGTTTCTCAAAAAAATCATCAAATTTACGTAGCTATATCTTTCGAATTCTTTTATTTCTTGTCTTTTCTGCTATATATGCAACACCTATTGTTATCACTGCCGTCCAACTAAATACAAATATTATTTCCGCAGCTCCATTACTTGTAGGAAAAGAACATTCATATTAAAACAGCCAGAAAAAAACAAATAAATAACTGCAAGGAATTGCTAGCTGATGTTTCTGAATATAGAATACAGCATTTAATACAAGGTGTTTAACTTCTATCCATGCAATTTCTTTTTTCACTATCAAGTACCTTAAAAAATACACACCTTTTTTTTATATAGTTTACCCCTGACATCTTTTAATATATATTTAAAAATAATTTGAAACTCTTGTTTTAACCTTAAAAATGATTTATAGTCACACAAATGTCGATGGCTTGTTTGAGAAATCTTTCTTTTTTTCTTAAACGATGTGTTCAATCAAATATCACCACATAAATTGGGGTGGAGAGCATAATTATCCAACAGTTTACTAAAGGCCAGTTTGATTAGGACTCTGTGACCAACAATTCCTAATTAAAGGCCAATTTGATACTCCTATTAGAGATTTCTTTAAAGGCCGAAAGCGCGGCTAGTCATTCATAATTCTTTGACCAACGTCATTTTACTAAAGTCTAGTTTGATGACATGCATATGATGAGGAAATACCCTTATTGTAAAGGAATGGTGTAAGGAGATAAGTTACTTAAAAAACTGCAACTATTAGCAAACAAATGAAGCCATGGACCATGCTTCAAACAGTAATATTCTTTGCCTTTTGCCATTTTCAATACAACAAAATGCAGCTTCCTCCATGGTAGAAAAAATTGATTGTTTTAAAGTATTATTTATAATTATCTGTCTCTTGGCTGTTAGGACTTAATCAGATAAACGAAAGAAACGAGCAATTGTTTAGCAGTAGAGTAATAAAATATTTAGGACTATAAGATATAATGACCCCAGAATGGAGCCAAAAGGTTTGGAATGCCACTAGCTACAATTTAAATACTATTAACTCTGGAGATGTGATGGTTTTATTTTTTATTCCTGTATTCATTATGGTAAAAACTTAGAAGAGTTCTAGAAATAGTAATAAAAGGAAAGAAAAGAAAACAAGAAAAGAATAAGCACAAGGCAAACATGGGGTCCCTAATTTGTTGGGAGAAAGAGCAGAATCAGAGGCTGGAATTTGGTAACTGCCACAGAAACTGATCTACAAAAGGTCCCCTACTAGTTTGTCCAAAGGAACAGGACTTGTCTGTTGACTGCCTGTCTATTAGTTAGGTGAAAAAAATTATCAAGATAATAAACTGCTTTGAGTTTTTTTTTTTTTAAAAGGCATTAAAGAAATCGATATATCATTCTTTACAACAACAACAACAATAACAACCCAGTATAATCCCACTAGTGGGGTCTGGGGAGGGTAGTNCGATATATCATTCTTTACAACAACAACAACAATAACAACCCAGTATAATCCCACTAGTGGGGTCTGAGGAGGGTAGTGTGTACGCAGACCTTACCCCTACCCTGGGGTAGAGAGGCTGTTTCCAAATGACCCTCGGCATCCTTCCCTCCAAGAACTCCCCACCTTGCTCTTGGGGTGACTCGAACTCACAACCTCTTGGTTGGAAGTGGAGGGTGCTTACCATCAGAACAACCCACCTTGTCCAATATATCATTCTTTAGTGCTTCAATAAATCTTATTCATTCATCACTAAGACCAAGCGTTAATGATTCATTGTGATAGAAAGGTGCAAGGCATGCCTTATATATTAACACGAATTAAGTGCAATAAATTTTAAGAAATCAGATTGATCTAGTTTTCTGACTAACTTCTCTGTTATGATTCATGACTTAGTTCAAAAGGTAGCATGTCCCCGCATAATGCATATAGTGGCTTTTCATCCATAAATATGGAGACGTATTCTACCTAACCAAGCAATACTGGAAATGATGATGAGAATTCTGGTTTCTTGTTGATGACTAGCTTTCAGTACTGAAGCAACCGGTCCATTTCCTTGAAAAACTAGTATTTAGAAGAGGTTCTGTGGACAAGGTTCATATTTTGCAAGCTTATTTCAAAATATTAAATTTAGTTTTATTTAAAAGGACAAACTTTGCCTTCGTTTTAAGAGACTAATTAGAGCATGCAACGCTAGCTAATGAACTATATTCAAGACTCCATGCACTAAGCAAATCCAAAGAATACTTCAAGAATTCATATAAAATTTAGAACTGTTTAACCGTGAAGCCTGAGGTCAATCAACAACAAAATTAGATTATTTAACATTCAACGAGGCGATCCCTGCAACGAAGAATCAGTACTCTTGCAGCTTAGAGTTAAGGAAATTGATCAAGTGTTGAAATTATTAGAAACCTCTTTAAAAGATTCAATCTTTGATCTATCAAGATGATACAAAGGCATGACGTGTCCATCAAAGAAGATTTCATCAGCAGAGACAGATTTAAAAACAGGATGAACATCAAAGTTAAACTTTATATCTTCTTCATTATTATCAGTACTATAGGAGGGTCTAGGGGATTCTGTTATGCCATTAATCGAAGGTTTTCCGTTAACAATTAGCTGTAAAAACTAAAGAGTTCTTGAAACTGTAGAAAAGGAAAGAATGAAAGAAGAACCAGCTCACACAAATTGGGGTCCTTAGTTTCTTAGAAGAAATTAAAGGGCAGAATCAAAGGTCGAATACTGACATAGGAACAGTTTGCCAAAGGAACAGGACTTGTCTGCTGACTATACTTGCCTATTAGGTAGGGTAAATAAGTATATCAGTCATCTCAGTAAAGACATTTTCCGTTATCAGAATTCATAATTCTCTATCTGACCAATAAGAAAACATTTAACCGTTTTGTACCATGATTAAGGCCACAATTATAATCAACGCCAAGAATGATAAAGTACAGTTTGAGGAGAATAATGATGCATCAGCTGTCAAAATAACCTAGTATAATATTTACCAGATTAGGAATGCATTCCTTGGTGTGCTTAAGAATGTATTAGAACCATGAAGACATAACATAAGCATCTAAATGACAGATATCTATGCAAAAATTTGGTTGATCTCTAATGTGAGTTGGGACAAGTAATGTCAACCCCATATCAAGTAATAGCCTGAAAATGAATCTGTACAGTCTACGAAGCAATTATATAGGATTAGTTAAGTAGCTGGGTTGCTCTGATGCTAAGCACCCTCCACTTCCAACCAAGAGGTTGTGAGTTCGAGTCACCCCAAGAGTAAGGTGGGGAGTTCTTGGAGGGAAGGATGCTGAGGGTCTATTAGAAACAGCCTCTCTACCCAGGGTAGGGGTAAGGTCTGCGTACACACTACCCTCCCCAGACCCCACTAGTGGGATTATACTGGGTTGTTGTTGTTGTTGTTGTAGTTAAGTAGCTGAACTGCTCCGATAAATTACTGCAAAATAAAGTTCTTACACAAATTGCACAAAACCACCACCAAAGAAACTCTAGGCAGAACAACTTAATGCTTTCACAAATAAGATCATGGATGAGATAGATCCCCTTGCCTAACTTCAGGTCAAATGCACAATTCACACTACCAACACCAGTAAAATAAAAATGACAGTTTAAATGTAATTTTTTACTGAGAGTAGAAACGCAGTAGATTGGGCCAAACGGCTACACACTTGGGCTTGTGAGCTAATAAGCTTTAGCTTGGGCTTTCAACACATTTGTTCGGTGGGACAAAAATAATTATAGTTGCTAGCCAAATATACACTGATTATCTTTAATATATGTATATTATGCATTGATATAAAATATATATATCCAGCTAGTATAATGGGAGGCGGCTGTACTGTGTAAAATCTCAACGTTTTTTCAGTCATGAGAGTCAACTTTAACTCATGCAACTGCAACTCTTCTACGTTTTGAGAGCTAGATAGAGAATAGATTCATGGATGGGTTGTGCAGATTGGATTAAGAATTAAAATATAAAAAGTAAACATTACTCCTGGAAAAGAGATATATGTTGATAGTATAGAATTTTGATACTTCTGTATTTTCTTCTTAAATTTATTATAGGGATTAGGGAAGAGAAAGCAGTGAAATTGAACTACACCTATTGTGAATCGTGAATTGTGAGTTGTGAGAATTGAACAATATTACCATCAGGCTATAAGCTTTGGCTAATTTCTTATTGTATTGTTTTTGCTTATGTGTGTAAAAATTTTGTTTATTTTAGATTCTATATTGTTTTTCATTAATTAACCTCAAAATTTGTAAAATGAACCACAACATCTACTTAGTTGTAGTTGTTGTATATGGAGTGGAGGCACCTGGTTAATACGATAGGCAAAATAGCGCTCTCTGGTCCTTTCTCCAAAAATGCATTTCAATTTGTCTAACCGTCCAATATTCCCGCTGGAACTAGAAATTTGGAGAAATTCAAAAATGACAAAGAACGATTTCCTGTTTGGTGTTATTTCATATCATTTCATAATGGTTTTATACCTAATAGTATTATATAGTATTATGTTGTTGAAACAATGTTTGGATAGATTATATTAATGTAAGTTACTAATATACCCTTATTAAGATACTTAATATTAGATTTCTACACAATTCAAAACTTAAAAACAAAGATAAAATAAATGAGATGGTGAAGTGGCTAGAAAGAGGAAGACATTGTCTAATGTCTATAATGGCGAGGATTAGTACCTTTACAAAATGCAGAGCAAATACTCCGACGGAAGCAACATTTTATGCTATACTATACCAATATTTACAAAGTATTGCGCTTCACAAGGCAGTAGCTGGAGCTCAAATGAAGCATACAGTAGAGAGAAGTAGATACCCTCCTGAAGAAACAAAAAAAGAAAAGAACTCCAGATACGTTTTGCTGCCTGCGGGAGTTCTATTAGTACGTATATACTTTGTAAGTATCATGTGAGTCTGGAATATAGTAAAAAAATTCACCAATTATTTTTGCCACTTCACCATAATGCTATGTTTGATCTGACTGTTCCTCCTCATTTCTCTTTAGGGAGGCTAGAATTGAGCCCAGGTTCCGCCTCAACCTAGAAAATTTCGTTACTGGAGCAATGTTCCTCAAGGTAGGAGAAAAGATTTCAAAGAAAGTAGGCTTTGGTGTTGAGGCGCCGCCGATGTATTCAATTAATTCCTGCACAGCAAGTACATGGAACTTTGGTGGTCCACTCAAAGCAATGTTGTGAACCCGGTGCTCATAAATCTTCCCATCTTTATCAAGCTTATACTCTGAAGTGCCATCGAAGCGACCGTGGCTCTCCCATGGAACACGGGGAATGCCATGAACAGTCCACCGAACTATTATCATGTTCTCCACAGGTTGCCATACACTAACAATATCAATCCACAAGGCCCTAAAGAGCATCCTGCCATGGAATCGTAGAGCCCAGAAGATTGATTTATAATTCTCAATGCCAGTAAAAGTGTTGAGTGGATCTTTGAAGACAATATCATCCCTACATAGAGCAGAAGAACACCATTAGCACCTATAAACAATATTCAATGTGGTCGCAATTGTGTACAATATCATCACACTTGCTTTAATTCTCAACTAACTTAGCTCCATAGTGCACAATTACATGCATATGCAATTACTGTATTATTTTACCCGAAAGCTGCTTCTGCATCATCTACATAAATACTAATATTGAGTTCTAAATTACATCTTACTTCTGGCTCCTCTGAACTAAACTGCTAGAAAGGGGGCTACGCCTGCCCCCTCCTGTTCCTCGTACCTCCTTGATATAATCAGGTGATCATGAGCCAGCTTAAATCAAGAACCACAAGAACAACTCCTCAACCTAAGTTAGTTGGGGAACAAACCAGTTCAAAAGAAAATATAGATGTGAAAGTAATCATTCTTTTGATACTTTAGTACGTACTCTCACATTTGGTTGGTAGTAGGCTTATTTGAACAACTGTCGTTTTTTTTTTGACATTTCGATCATCTTACTATTTTGTTGTGTATGCTGCTTTCCCCTCTCGTTTCTTATTATTATTGTGGTACCTATGCTTGCCTGAGACGAGGGTCTATTGGAAACAACCTCTCTACCTCCACAAAGGTACCTCTCTACCTCCACAAAGGTAGGGGTAAGGTCTGCGTATACACTACCCTCCTCAGACCCCACTATGTGGGATTATACTGGGTATGTTGTTGTTGTTGTTCGTCATCTTACTATCTTGTTGTTATTTATGTTGCTTTTCCATGGCTTCTTGTTTTTTCTTGTTGTTTTTCTTTTCATTACTGTTGTGCTTATGCTTTCCTGAGCCGAGGGTTGAGACGAGGGTTGATCCACAAGGTAGGGGTAAGGTCTGCGTACACAATAAACTCCCCAGACCCCACTATGTGGGATTCCACTGGGTATGTTGTCGTTTGATAGAGTGATGATTTTATCGATTAAAAAGTAAAGCCCCATGTACAAGGTGTATAGTTCCACATGGTTCATATAATATACTCAGTTTACATTTTAGGCAACCCTGTCCAAATATCCAAAACCCTGGAGAGTTCCATGATTAAAGGACTGAATTCAACTGCAACACTTTAAGCTAAAATGTGAATTGCACCAAAACGTGCTAAACTATCCCAAAGTAGCACTTTTAACCCACTAAGCTTAAGATGGTTTCTAAGCCAATAGTACATTAGACTCCTTATGACCTAAAATATTCAAACAAAATAAGAAGGAAAGAGCCATCGAAAAGAACATTCACAAGTACCATACAAATGTAAGGGTAACATAACTTCTTGAAAATGCAGATATAAAAAGAGAAAAGTGATTGTTTACTTCTCTCCTCAAATAAATTCTACTCTTCATAGCTCGGAAGCTTGGGTTTCGAACGCTATGCCTACTTGAGTTTCATTTATTTGCCTATGCTTGCTCTTATTGCTAGCGCAAAACAGCCAGAACAGCAGCTGCATCAATCGATTTATGCCTCGGTTCCAAAATAGTTAAGGTCAGCTATAGGAACCTTATGTATCAATTCCACTGTATTCAAGCTCATTTCGGCTCTCATCATAATTAGATTAGACTATCTTTAAAATTAATCGTCAACCTATTGGAACTCTCCTCTATTATTCGGACTTGAGACTATATGGTTTTGTGAAGCTAACATAAGCTAGTTTAGATTAATAACTCGTAAAAACAACAAAATGGATGATCAAAAAGCTCAAACCTGTAGATATCAAAGGTTAGCTCCTTATAGAAAAGGGCAGGAAACTCCTCTCGGATAGTCCGAATAGCGTAACCTGTATTCAGATAGTAATTCCGCTTCTCTTCCTCTTCCTCGTTCACTTTTATAGACGACGTCGTGCTGGTCTCTACATGAGCAGAGAACTGTGCATAAAACCCTAAATTATTCCCTGAATTCAACAGCGGAGACTCCTCCAAATCCTTTACACTCAAACACACCCTAACCCTAGCATCCCTATGTACCGACCTAGAAATAGCGAGCTTCTGCACATTTCTAGGGTTTATAAAAGAAGTCCTCACCGGATGGATTCTGGCTGAGAATGAGGAAACTTCCGGCGACGGTAAAAGAGTGGCCATCGGAGATCAGATTACGGATTCGAATTTAGAGATTGAGATTCGCAGAGGACATATTGTGTAAATGGATAAGTTTTGTATGGATAATTGAAATTATGGGGACGATCTTTGTTAAATACCGAATAACCGAAATTTTTTATTACTTTATTCTGAAAAGGGTCAAAAATGCCCTCGAGCTATTTGAAATTGCTCAAAAATACCCTATGTTTGTTTTTGGTAAAATGCCCTCGAGCTATTTGAAATTGCTCCAAAATGCCCTATGTTTGTTTTTGGTACCAAAAATATCTCTGCCGTCTATATTTTGAACCACAAATTCCCTTAAACCGTTAGTTTTGCCATTGGAGATAACATGGCAGTCCAACCAGGTTTAATTTGCTTACATGGTCATACACCTAAGCAATCCAACATGGCAAAATTATTTTTTCTGAAAAAATATTTTTCTGAATTTTTTTATTAAAATACAAAATCAACACTTATTCCGAAAAAAGTAAAAAAATTCCTGAAAAAATATTTATTTCTGAAATTTTTATTAAAATACAAAATCAACATTTATTCCGAAAAAAGTAAAAAATTCAGGAAAAAAAAACCCCAATTATTTATTTTTTCTGATTTTTTTTTTACTTTTTTCGGAATAAGTGTTGATTTTGTATTTTAATTAAAACAAATCCGAAATAAATAATTTTTCCGGATTTTTTTTACTTTTTTCGGAATAAGTGTTGATTTTGTATTTTAATAAAAATTTCCGAAATAAATAATTTTTCCAATTTTTTTTTATTTTTTTCGGAATAAGTATTGATTTTATATTTTAATAAAAATTTCGGAAATAAATAATTTTTTCAGAAATTTTTTACTTTTTTCGGAATAAGTGTTGATTTTGTATTTTAATAAAATTTTCCGGAAAAAATATTTTTTCCGAAAAAATAATTTTGCCATGCTGGATTGCTTAGGTGGATGGCCATGTAAGCAAATCTAACCCAGTTGGACTGTCATGTCACCTTCAATGGCAAGACTAACGGTTTAAGGGCATTTGTGGTCCAAATTATAGACGGTAGGGATATTTTTGGTACCAAAAATAAACGGAGGGCATTGTTTAGCTATTTGGATAGTTCAAGGGCATTTTTGGCCCTTTTTCGTACTTTATTTGGTATTCGATATTTTGGGATTCAGTATGGTATTTGGTTTGAGTTTAAAAAAAATAGTATTAAGTATGGTATTTGGTATTTTAAAATAAAAAACTGAAATACCGATATCGTACCGAAATATATATTATATTACACAATACACATATTATTAATTATAATATAAATATAAAAAATCTAAAACTTTACTTTCCTGTATTTTTCTGTATTCCTTAAGTTCATCAATTAACTCTAAACAAGTAACAAGACATTTCTAATGATCAAATTTATTCCTTTATGTATGGTTTTCTCTCTCCGGGTTAATATTTGCTGGTTTTGGACAAAACTTTTGTCAACAAACATTTTTAGATTTTTAGTTTAGTACTTTTGAGTACTTTAATTAAGAATATTACAGTTTATGACTCTATACGCTAGTTAGCATTCAAACCGAATAATCGTAGTTACTGAACCAAATAAACCGAAACCGAAAGGAGAAAAGCCGAACCATACATAATTTGATTTTGTATGGTATTGGTACAACATTTTAAGAAATCAAATACAGAAAATAACGAACTGAAATATCTAAATACCGTATTGTACCGACCGACGAACACCCCTAGAAGGATATGGTAGAAAATTCTCCTATTGGTGGATGAAATAGTCAAATTATTAGAATTGAGGGGGCTTATGAAACTGGACCGGAGACTATTTATGGAAAGCCCATTACCTTCTTAGGAATCTCAATGGAAAGCTCATTACCTTCTTAGGAATCTCATCCATTCTAATTCTTTTAAGAACCTAAATAGTCGAACAACAACTATTGCTTGAATTAAAAATAGCCTACAAATATATAATATTTATATAATTATAAATATTATAATAGCATAATTATGTGTAATTAGTGTATAGTTTATGTTTATCGATTAGAAAGTAAATAATGAATCCATACGGCTATTTGCGTAAAGACCACATTTTTCCTCTCCTCCTATGTTTTCCCTTTTTTCCTTTAAAAAAAGGATGTAGTGTTTTGCTCGTCCCAAAATTAATTTTCGTTATAAGAAACTACTCCATTAATGATTATTGATAAAACTGGTATGAGATATTAATAATTTAAAAGATACTTCAAATGTTGTGCCTTTTGTTTTTTTGCAGTGATGTATTTTTCTTTGGATAGTACATACAACCGGGGCGAATCTACCTTATGAGGTAAGGGTGTCATGTCACCTGCTCGTGTCGCTAAAATTTTTATTATGTAGTATATAATATATATGTGAAAACACACATATATATCGATATAGTGGCACCCAGAAATCATGAATTAGACGCGGGTGTCACTGGTTTAGTGTCCCCTTTTAAGGCTTTTATTGGCTTCATGAATGCAAGTTTGATTCCATGTTGGAGCATCTTCTTTGTTTTTCTCTTTCTACTTATTAAGATCGGTGTACATAAATTATACATTGATTAAATACAGTTACACACATATTATACATTGATTATTCATATATTATACATCCATCTATTTTAAGTTTAAGCGATTAGATGAACAACTATTTATGTTAAAAGAAAATTTTTAACTTCTAGTCTTCATTTTGTTTCTATCATTATACCTTACTGCATGAGCAATTATTTTTTATAGGTAATTTGAATTGATTTTAGTTAGCATATAATTTCTCTCTTATTAATGAAACGATGATAATTTATATATTAGAGTATAATTTGAACAATATCTTCTATTGAGTTTTGAAAAAGAAAATCAAAAGGCCTGATTGATAGTCGTTTTGTGTCGATTATCATAGGTTAAATATTGAGTGTTATTCTTTGAAATAATTGTCATGTAACTCAATAATTAAGATGAAAAAATGAATCCAAGAACAATACAAGTAAATTAATCTAATCAAACAAAGAATATGTAGTAATTAACCTACTATTTGAGTAATTTTTTATATTGGAGATGCTCTTTCATGAAATGTTATTCTTCTTTTGCAATTTTTATTTTATAATTTATTTAAATTAAGTTTTAAAAAATTGAACTAAAATCGAACTTATTTGCTTTGTGAATAAGAGACCTAATCAAATTAACCGAACAAACCCATTCTTTCTATTATGTCTTTGTAGCTAGTGGCAGATATACTGTATGCATAAAATGGTGACACCTACAACCTATGAATCTAGGATCCGCCTCTGCATATAATATATGCATTGTTACACATGAGACAAGATACTCTTGCATAGTTTATTAGTGTTACTTTTAGCCTCTTAACCCGTGTCTTTTCCAAAGTCTTTTTTATGTTAAAAACAAAGGCAAAGTTTGTCCTTGTAAATAAAACTAGTCCACCTGTTAAAGCTACATTTAGATTTTAAACCAATCTTGCAAAATATGAAACTTGTTTTCATAGTCCCCGTTCCAAATACTAGTTTTTCAAGGAAATGGACCTGTTACTCAGCACTGAAAATTAGTCAATAAGAAAGCAGAATTCTCCTCAGTCAATATTGCCGTCTCTATGCCCAAAAAAGAGTATTTAATGAATTAGAAACTGGTGATTGAATGATTTTACACCCCATCCTCCTTGGTCCCTTCACTATTTGCCAGATTTGGACAACCCAACTTCTATCATAGACACCTTGCAATTCACTGAAGATGTTCAACGGGCCAGGTGTAGAGTTGCGATCAAACGCTGCATTTGTCTTGAACTCTCTCTTTATATATATATATATATATATATATATAACGGAATCAAACCTTGTTGTATGTGAAAGAAAGAAAAGTAAACAAAACAAAAGAATGAAAAGTCAAAGAGAGAAGAAAAAGTAGTTGAAACAGAATAATAAACGAAATAAATCATCTTTGAATTCTTTTCTTATGACGTAAGTAATTACGTCGGCAGGGCCACGGGCGGACCCACGTGTAAGGTTCTGGGTGAGGCAGCACCCACTGATTCCGACGGGGACTCGGTATATTAATAGAGAAATTTTATGAAAACTGATATATTATATTAGCAAGCACCCATTAACCAAAAAGTCCAATGAGTGCTTTGGTTTGGAGGCTGACGTTTGGGTGCCTGGACACGTAACGTTGCAAGATCGAATCTTGCTGCTAACGTTTTTTGTTTTCCAAAAAAATAATACTTTTCTTTATTTAATAAATCATTAACTTTCTTGTTTTCTAATCCTTTTCCATGCCTATTTATTACTTACCTTCTTTTACTTTTTTCCCTTTTTTCTATTTCCTCTTATTTACTAATTAGAAGAGAAAAGGGAGAAAAAGAATCCTCCACTAGTTAAAAGTTAAAACATTGGTAGGCTTTCAAAAGACACCAAATGAAAATGCTAAAACAGAATCTTTCTCGACTTCTCGAGTTCTCCTTGTAGGTTTCGTAGGCTAAACAATGAATAACAAGTTAACCTGACCTCCCCATCTCAAAATTAAAATATAAGGAACAAGGTAATAAGATTTGGTATTTTGATTTAAGCTAGTTAGCTAGAGATTTTGGGTATAAATTACAATATTTTATCGAAGATATTGGGTTTTACAAATTACAATTCTTATTACCTATGCTTTGTAAAATAGATTCAGTATTTTTTTTAATTATTTTGTGACAAATAAACAATAGTTATGCGTACTTGTCAAAAAGTGAAAAATTAATTTATCTCTATTTCTGACTTAATTTCAAAAGTGATTTTTATTTTTTGGATAAATGTAGGTTATTAGTATCAGTTTGTGTGATTGATGAATTTATCCTCATTGCTTCGAAAATTTATAAGTTTTCATCTTATCTTCCGAAAGAATAAATATTTCTGATATTTTTAGTTATAAAGAAGTGTGATCAATTTTTCGGTGCAATGTGGTTAAATATGTTATTATTGCTTTATTATTTGTATTGTTATATAGGGGCATGAGTTCCCCAATAGGATTTAGTTGAATTATTCGAATTGAATTTTAGGTAAAATTGAATAAAATTAAATCTTATTCTGTAGGAATATTTCATCAATCTTTGTGAATCGAGATGGATAGGTTTGTCACAAGAACGAATGTTGGGAAACCAAGTTCTAGATCTACTAATCCATCTATTGTTTCATCCATAGCTCCGGAAATTCAGAGGGACAAATTTCTTTCTGATCTTGATTTAGAATCTCTCAACGCTGATCCGGGAGATAGAAAGCCTATTACAGAATACAGCCCTAATATACGTGATGAAGTTAGAAGACATTATATTCAAAAAAAGCCTTGCCGGCCTGTGAATCATGATTTTCCTAAAACTAAGTTTGGGAAGACAATGCGTCAGTTTTGTCCTGGTTGGTTTAAGTGTCAACATTCTAAGTAGTTGAAATACAGTATATCAAACGATGCTGCATATTGTTTGTGTTGCTATTTATTCAAAAATGAACATGAAAGTCATGGAAATACGGGAGATGCTTTTACAAAAAATGGCTTTAAAGGTTGGAACAAGGCTATTGAAAGATTTAAAGCTCATGTTGGAGAAGTAAATAGCATCCACAATAGGTGTTTCAACATGATGCTTGATTTAATGAATCAATCACAATCAATTCACACTTCTTTTGACAAACAATCTGAGAAAGAAAAAAATAAGTCTCGATGTCGCTTGAGTGGTTCAATCGATGTGGCAAGATTTATTTTGAGACTCGGTTTGCCATTTTTGTGGGCATGAAGAGAGTCAATCTTCTACAAATAGAGGTATCTTTCTTGAGCTTTTGCAATGGTATGGAGATATTGATCGGGATATTGGAAGCATTATATTAGAAAATGCTCCAAGAAATAAAATGATGTGTTCTCCAAGTATTCAAAAAGATATTGTTAATGCTTGTGTTAAAGAAACAATCGCAGCAATCATTGAAGACCCGGATGGAGATTTTTTCGGGATACTAGTTGATGAATCAAAAGACATATCACACAAAGAGCAAATGACACTTGTTTTGAGATATGTTAACAAAGAAGGCGAAGTCATAGAGAGATTTGTTGGTATTGTTCATGTTAGTAATACATCGGCTATGTCATTGAAAAAGGCAATCTGCTCTTTTCTTTCTGATCACTCACTAAGTCCAACACAAATACGTGGACAAGGTTATGATGGGGCTAGTAACATGCAAGGAGAGCTAAATGGTGTTAAGACTTTGATTTTGAATGAGTCTCCATCAGCATATTGTATTCACTGTTTCGCTCACCAATTTCAATTAACACTTGTGGCTCTTGCAAATAAGCATTCAGATGTAGATGAACTTTTTGTATAGTTACTAATGTCTTAAATATTGTTGGAGCATCTTTTAAGCGCAGGAATTTACTTCGAGAACATCAAGCTGAAAATTAGATGAGTTGCTCAAATCAGGTGAAGTGCATACTGGACGAGGATTAAATCAAGAACGTGGGCTTCAACGACCAGATGATACTCGTTGGGGTTCTCATTATAAAACATTGGATAACCTTATTGTCCTATTTCCATCGATTATTCATGTGCTTGAATTTACTGCACGCGAGTATCCAAACTATGCCGACAGAATTGTTGCTGAAAGTCTTATGGGTAAGATTAAGGGATTTGATTTTGCTTTTATATTGTACTTGATGTTAAAAGTTTTAGCAATGACAAATGAGTTGAACTATGCATTACAAAGGATGGATCAAGTTATTGTCAATGTTATGGGACTCCTTTCTCTTACAAAACAATGATTACAAACGATGAGGAATAGTGAATTTGGATCTTTAACGGAAGATGTATCTTCTTTCTGTGATAAACA
The DNA here is from genome assembly GCA_000715115.1 of Nicotiana otophora. Taxonomy (NCBI): domain Eukaryota; kingdom Viridiplantae; phylum Streptophyta; class Magnoliopsida; order Solanales; family Solanaceae; genus Nicotiana; species Nicotiana otophora. The sequence continues at coordinate 22,707 of AWOL01S0003321.1, forward strand.
TGATATAATAATTCCAAAGATGGACGCTCGCTACTTTCTTGGGAAGTCGAAGCGTAGAGCTCTTGATGTTACATATTCTCATCATTTGCATGTCGATATTTTTTATGTTGTTATAGATTTGCATTTTCAAGAGCTTAACCGTCGTTTTGATGCTGTGAGTACTGACTTACTCCTCGGTATGACTAGCTTAAATCCAGTTAATTCATTTGGTAATTTTGATAAGAACAGGATAATGAGATTGGCTGAATATTATCCGAATGAGTTTGATAGCATCAAGCTTCGAGATCTCAGTTGTTAGCTTGATAGTTTTATAGTTTATGCATGTGGTGTTGACAAGAGGTTCTTTGGCATGAAGGAAATTAGTGATCTTGCTAAAGTGTTGGTTAAGTCAGATATGCATCAAACTTGGCCACTTGTTTATTTGTTTATCAAGTTGACTCTCATTCTTCTTGTTGCTACAGCTTCTGTGGAACGAGCTTTCTCATCCATGAACTACATTAAAAGTGAACTTCGTAACAACATCAGTGATGATTTTTTAAATAGTTGTTTAGTATGCTATGTAGAGCGTAAGATATTTTCAAGTGTCAGCAATGATGCTATTATTCATCGTTTTCAACATATGAAAAGTCGTCGAGCACAGTTATGAGATATGACTAGAAGTCCTTTGTTTGTAATGATAATATTATTATCGTGACTCGTGGCTAGAAATTATTTTTCGTAATGACAATAGTAATAGTATTTTTCTCATTAGTTTTTTTATCGCCCCGTTCGAATAATTTGCGCTTATATTATGTGATTGATAGCACCTTTATATTAAAAGAAAGTGAGCACACACGATCTTAAAATCTTGGAACCGCCACTGGCATTCAAATGCCTATAAAAGGGGTCTGCCTTTTCATTTGCAGATCATCCCTCAACCTCTTCTTTCTCTTCAATTAATAAAGAGATATTCTTTGTGTGGCCGTGCAGTAGGCAAATCAAACCATGTAAATCTTGTCTTGTCTTGTCTTTTAAATATTTTTCTTTTCTATTAGTCTGACACGCTTTTTAATAACTAGTATCAGAATATAGACAACATAATTTTGGTAGAAAAAATATAGTGTTGGTGCAATTTACTATTCACAAGAATAGTGCAAGACTATTGGTCATTATTCACAATAGTAAAGTACTATTCAAAAATAGTAAATACTATTCAAAAATAGTAAGGCACTATTCAATGACAAATATTTTGGATTCTGGAAAATGCAAATAAAAGATTATTTGTACCAGAAAAAATTACACTTACCCCTGACGGGGGTAAAACCAAAGAATATGGCCAAAACGGATCGGGATCTATTAGATCGACAAACTCTTTGTGTGATTCATTTGACGCTAACACGAAATGTGGCATTTAACATCATTAATGAGAAGACCACTGCAGGCCTGATGAGGGCTTTATCAAATATGTATGAGACACCATCTCCACTTCCAAAAGGGGTTGCTCTGATGGTAAGCAACCTCCACTTCCAACCAAAAGGTTGTGAGTTCAAGTCACCCCAAGAGCAAGGTGGGGAGTTCTTGGAGGGAAGGATGCCGAGGGTCTATTGGAAACAGCTTCTCTACCTCATGGTAGGGGTAAGGTCTGCGTACACACTACCCTCTCCAGACCCCACTAGTGGGATTATACTGAGTTGTTATTATTATTGTTGTTGTATGAAACGCCATCAACTTCAAATAAAGTCTATTTGATGTGTCGATTGTTCAACTTAAAATGACAGAAGGTGAATCCGTTACGGAACATATAAATGAGTTTAATGTAATATTAACTCAGTTGAGTTCTGTTAATATAATATTCGATGACGAAGTCAGGGTGTTGATTCTACTATCATCTCTACCAGAGAGTTGGTCTGCAACAGTAACTACAATTAGAAGTTCATCGAGAAGTACCAAACTCAAATTGGATGATATTAGAAACTTGGATTCTAGGCGAAGATATTCACCGGAGAGAATCAACTGATTTTTCAGGATCTTCTTTTAATACCGAAAGCAGGGGAAAAGTATCTAAAGAGGACAAAGTCATGATCATGGCAGATCAAAGTCAAGGAGAAGAGGGCAATCCAAAAACTGCAAAGACATTACTTGTTGGAATTGCGAAAAAAGGGTCAGTATAATAGTAAATGTGGAGAGCCAAAGAAGAAGAAGAACGACCAATACATGAATGATAATTCAGCAAATACAATTGATGAACAAGTTGGTGATGCACTAATTTATTATGCAGATAGTCCAGTCAAATCTTGAATTTTGGACTCAGGAGCATCCTTTCACTCTACCGCATGCAAAAAATTATTGCATAGTTATATTGTTAAAAAAATTGGGAAGGTTAATCTAGCAGACGACGAACCTTTAGATATTGTTGGGAAATGTGAAGTTCATATAAAGACTTCACAAAGGACGCTATGGAAATTGCAAAATGTCCGACATGTTCCTGGCCTCAAGAAAAATCTGATATCTATGGGTCAGGTTGACAGTGAAGGATACATAATTGTATTCGGTAACGGATCATGAAAAATAACCAAATAAAATTCGATTGTTGCACGAGGCTTCTAGAAGGGAACATTGTATGCAACTGCAATACAGAGAGATACTATAGCAACAGTTGATCATGGTCGTGATACAACATTATGGCACTAGAGGCTCGGGCACATGAGTGAGAAGGGAATGAAGTTGTTGGCATCCAAAGAAAAATTGCCAAACCTAAAGCATGTTGAATTAGGTTTGTGCAAATATTGCATTTACGGAAAACAAAAGAGAGTTAGTTTCTCAAAGGCGGGAAGGACACCAAAGAAATAAAAGCTGGAACAAGTGCATATAGATATGTGGGGACCAGCTTTTGTAACTTCTTTGGAAGGCTCACACTATTATGTCACCTTCATTGATGATTCCACAAAAAGGGTATGGGTTTATTTTATAAAAAATAAATCTTATGTGTTTTTTACCTTTAAAAGATGGAAAGGTGAAGTTGAAAATCAAACAAGTCTAAAGTTAAAACGCTTGAAGTGGGACATTAGGAGAGAGTATGATAGTCAAGAGTTTAAAGCATTCTGCTATGAGAATGGGATCAGAATGATCAAGATAGTTCCTAGAACACCGGAATAAAATGGCGTTGCCGATAGGATGAACATAACCCTTAACGAATGATACAGAAGTATGAGAATACATTCTGGATTGCCGAAGTAATTTTGGGCCGAGGCTGTTAACACGGCAGCTTACCTCATAAATAGGGAACCCTATATATTGCTGAATTTTGAAATTCCTGATGAAGTATGGACAGACAAAGAGGTAACTCTTTCACATCTGAATTTTTTTGGATGTGTTGCTTATGTGAATGTAAACTCTAATGATAGAGATAAACTTGATCCTAAAGCCAAGAAATGTTTCTTTATTGGCTATGGTGATGATAATTTTGGTTATCGATTTTGGGATGATCATAATAGAAAGATCCTAAGACATACAAATGTCACATTTAATGAAAATGTGATGTACATGGACAAGCTTGAAGTAGAACTAACCAGCACCAGCAAACATGCATCTGAAACAGTTGAGTTAGAAGAAATCTCAGAAAATGAAGTGGCTAGAGGGATTACAACTGATTTTGAAATTGAAGATGAAGAACCATAAGCCGAACTTGGATCAGAACCAAAACTAAAACCAGAATTAGAGATAGAATCAGATGCACAACCAAATATGGAGTTAGGACTTGAACCAAATTCGGGACCAGATACTTATGAACCTGCATTAAGGAGATCTAAGAAAGTTACGAATGCTCTAGATAGATTAACTCTCTCTCTCTCTCTCTCTCTCTCTCTCTCTCTCTCTCTCTCTCTCTCTCTCTCTCTCTCTCTCTCTCTCTCTCTCTCTCTCTCTCTCTCTCTCTCTCTCTCTCTCTCTCTCTCTCTCTCTCTCTCTCTCTCTCTCTCTCTCTCTCTCTCTCTCTCTCTCTCTCTCTCTCTCTCTCTCTCTCTCTCTCTCTCTCTCTCTCTCTCTCTCTCTCTCTCTCTCTCTCTCTCTCTCTCTCTCTCTCTCTCTCTCTTCACTATTTATTTCTGACTGATGCTGCAAAACCAGAACATTTTGTTAAAGAAATGCAGGTGATAAACCCTGATAAGTGAAAGTTAGCCATAAAAGAAGAGATATATTCTCTTCAAAATAATAAAACATGGATACTTATAGAGTTACCAAAAGGAAAGAAGGCATTGCAAAACAAGTAGGTATACAACGTCAATGAAGAGCATGATGTTAAGAAGAGATATAAAGCACGATTAATAGTAAAAGGATTTCACCAGAAGGAAGGAATTGACTACACCAAAATCTTCTCTCTTGTAGTCAAATTAAGTACTATCAGGTTGGTGCTAAGTATCATACCTGTAGAAAATTTGCATTTGGAGCAGCTAGATGTTAAAACTGCTTTCTTGCATGGTGGCCTTGAAGAAGACATCTATATGAAGCAACCTGAAGCTTTTCAAGTTTATGGTAAAGAAAACCTTGTGTGTAAATTGAATAAGAGTTTGTATGGTTCGAAACAAGCTCCCCGACAATGTTACAAGAAATTTGGTAGATTTATGCATAACAATGGTTTCATGCGGTGTGAGATGGAACATTGCTGTTATATCAAAAATCTTGATGAATCCTATATTATTTTACTATTGTACGTTGATGATATGATAATTGCAGGATCTAACATAAAAGAGATCAACAGGGTTAAGCAACATTGCGATATCTCAAAGGCACCTCAGGTATGACACTTTGTTTTAAAATGAGCAATATTATCTTACAAGGTTTTGCTGATGCAAATTTAGGCGGCGATCTGGATAGTCGAAAAACTACCACATGCTACGTGTTTACCTTGGGTGGTACTGGTGTTAGCTGGATATCCAGACTTCAGAAAAGTGTTGCTCTATCTACCACTGAAGAAGAGTACATGGCAATCTCAACAGTTGAAAAAGAGATGATTTGACTCAAGAACTTTCTTAAAGAGCTAGGTAAAGAGCAGGACAATTGTGAGCTTTTCAGCGATAGCCAGAATGCAATTCATCTTGCCAAGAATCCAGTGTTTCATGTAAGATCGAAGCATATTCAATTGAGGTATCATCATATCCGAGAGTTGATAAATGAAGAAACTCTTTCCCTATGGAAGATACTAGGATCGAAAAAACCGTCAGACATGTTGACCAAAGTTGTCGGTATTGGCAAACTGAGGCTATGCGCTGCCTCAGTTAGCCTTCAAGACTGATAATGTGAAGGCGCCACCAGAGAATAGCAAATCTTTTTTAATTTCTTTCTTGATGTATCATAGGTTTGAGGGGGAGATTGATGGGAGCAAACATTGTTGTATATGAAAAAAAGAAAAGTAAACAAAATAAAAGAATAAAAAGTCAAAGAGAGAAGAAAAAGTAGTACGAAACAGAATGATAGGCGGAAGAATTCATCTTTAAATTCTTTTCTTATGGCGGAAGTGATTACGTCGACATGGTATTCAAATGCCTATAAAAAGGGTCCTACCTTTTCATTTGGAGATTATCCTTCAACCTCTTGATTCGCTTCAATTAATAAAGAGTTATTCTTTGTGTGACCGTGCAATAGACAGAAATTGTCAAACCACATAAATCTTGTCTTGTCTTATCTTATGCAATTTATTGCTTTTTCTTTTTTAAATATTTTTTTTATTTTATTAACCTGACACGCTTTCCAATAATATATAATAGTCAAATGCACAGACGCGTGTATAAAATATCGATCATTGTCACATAATAATTTAGTAACAATGTTCATACTTCTGTGGCAGATATGGAGCTGCAGTCAAGGCACTGCATTCGCCGCCTTATGTTGAAAACATTAATAGCAACATTTAGCTATTGATAGAATTAATTGATTTTTGTATTGATTTACAAATAGAGAGAAATCATGAATATCTTATAAAATTGCCACATAACTTTCAAGATGGAAGTTATCATATTGATGTTGTATTATATATGTAGTGGTACCCAATACAACTTAAAATTTTGATTGCGCCTATATCGATATTTATCATTAATTAACTTGGCATCCCGCTCATATCTAAAGATAACCCCAAATCAAACTTATAATAGTCAAATTAAATCAAAGATAGAAAAGATAAATATGATTCTAGAGCTAAGCTTGGTACGAATTTCTTTACTTTTAAAATTATCCCATATATTCCAATGCTCGATTATCAAATAATACGGAACTACCTCTTACAGTAAATGGAATTGCGTAGCATGATTTGTTTACTCAAGGAACAAAAGTTTGGTACCATACTTAACAACAAAGTATTGACCAAAAAATTGGTTGTAATTTCTTTGGTGATACGGCGGTCTAAAAACTAAAAGGTCATAAGAACAAACTAATTATATCAAATTCATAAACCATTGATGACCATAAGATTTTCAGAACTCAAGTATTACCCATAGTGTAAAACATAACTTAAACAATCAAATTACTTAGAAGTAAATGTTTACCCGAAAAACGGATAGAGTTGAATTTGTACGTAGTTCTAAGGATATGTGATATAGCTTAACATAAATCGTAAGAATAAATAGAAATATCAAATATGGATTGCAAAGAATGCAAAATAAACAAGGTTGGAAAGAAGATGATTTTTAGGACGAAGCACAATGAATCAATTAACGAAACTTAATAGAATAGTCCTTGAATATAGGAAAATATAGTGCTTGAATTACAATGTAAGCGAAAAATTGCCTTCTACAGAAATGTAGCCATCCTCTTTATAGTGGAGGATCCTATTTTAGATATAATTAAAAACACATAGTGAAGAACCCATGAGAAATCAGCTTTTCCCTAATTTCCGCCGAGATTCTTTCCCTTGGTGTATTTATAATAGCTCTTGACTGTGAGCTCGAGCTCGATCGGCCTCGGTGCTGGTCGGTATTGCTTCTAAAGCTCGACGTGGACTTGGGATCAGGTGATGATTCAGGCTCGGCATCGGTTGTCCTCTGCCTACTTAAGCTTGAAATCATCTCATCATAGTTCGATTCAGATCCGAGCTCGATAATGACTTCGAACTCGGTGTTTGACCTATACCTGAAATCTAAAGCTCGTTCATACCATCTTCGGAACACATCTCGATATTACAAAATCTTTCTTCGATCCATTATGTTTCGACCTCGATCAATCGTACGAAGGCCGAAATCTATTTCGACCGTATACAGATAGTCCCCTTGTTTCTCGGAGAGGATGTGGTGAGAAACAATATGATTTTTCAATGGCTCGACTGGATATACACTAATGTTTGCATCGAGCCCAACCATGACGTCCATGATAGATGTCTGTCGGTTTAGCTTACCAAGGCATTTAATGTGTGTCAGACGGTGGTCGGCCACCACTAATATTGAACTGTCATTGCTTCAATCTATAAATAGCCCTTCCTTCCACCATTTATCACTTTTACGTCTTCAACCTACAAAAAAACATTTAAGTTCCTTTTCGTCTGTTCTGAGTTCATTCGCTGATCTATGACTCTTTTCTGCAAAAATTCTTCTTCTAAACCACCAAATCTTTGTTACCTTCTTTAATCCAAAAATGGTGAAGACATCAAAAACCGTCCCCCCCAAAAAAACTTCTTCTTCCCAGTCTGCCGCCGACAAAACACCGGTGGATCCATGGCCTGAGGAGTGCATTTCGGCGGCGTGCGTTCTAATCTCCGATTTCAAACTTGATAGAGGTTCGCTGGTTCCTGGTCGATATGATCCCGTATCGAGATATATTTGTTCGATAACCGGGGGGTACATCGAGTAGATAAAAAAGATTGTAATTTAGGGAACAAAGAAGTGGTAGTGTCATCTCCCGAATAGGATAAGATGCTTTGGGGGTCCTCGAACGAAACAAGCCTCATGATGGAGAGGATCCTTTTCATGACCTTTTTACCGATGTCGAGGACGCTACCGGTACAAGTGACGCATCTCATCTTTTTTACGGAGTGCAGCAGTCTTTGAATCAGGTAAGACTTAAATTATTTTGTTGGCATTACCTTTATGTTTGCTTTTCTTTTCTAACTTCATTTGTTCTTTCTTTGCAGGTCGTGATAGTTCATCGAGAAGCATGTTCTCGGTCTCGAACCGAGCTACGTCGATATGAGGCCGATCTTCAATGGGTTACGGATGAGAGGAACTCCCTTAAACTCCTCTTAGGGCAAAGGAGAGAGGAAATAAAAGACCTCAGAGCTGAGTTGGCCAAGGTTCACCAAGATCACACTGATCTGTCCGAGCAGGTAATGATACTTTTAAAAGCCTATGGGCTCGATACCGGAATGATGGCTAATTTTTCGGTCTCACAACTGCAGCAGAAAATTGAAATGATCGGAAAACTCTGTGAGGAGGTCGATGTGATAAAAGTGGAGATTTTGAAGTGGAAAGAAGGTATGGACCGCTTTGGTGCAGAGAAAGAAGCTGCTCGAGCCCAATTATCATCGGCCGAAAACCAACTTCAAAGTATGAAGGAGAAAGGCTCAGTTCAGGCAAGAAGAATAAAGGAGCTCGAGGCTCGGCTAGCCTCTCAACTTGCCAAGGCTGAATCTGATGCTGAAAAGGCAAAGGCCGATGCAGATGCACTCATGGCCGTCTATCGGGCCGATGCTGAAGCTGCCTAGGTCCAAGCAAGAGAGGCAGCCGAGACCGCCGATACTCGAGCACATTGGGTTGGTGAACTTGCTACGTGCCGATCTCGGAGGGAGACCTTCGAGGAGATCCATGCTCGAGGTTTCGATCTTGCTGAAGAGATAAAAAGGGCTAAATAACTCAAAGTCGATGCTGAAGCCTTGACTTCCGATGATGATAATGATGATGATGATGATGATGATGATGATGATGATGATGATGATGATAGTAAGAGTGGGTCCGAGAAC